>JAQQST010000092.1:0-15045 GCA_028646485.1 Cryptoprocta ferox | reverse complement strand
AAAAAAAACAAAAAACAAACAAACAAACAAAATCTTCTATGGAACAAGAGGTTTGAAAATCACAGAGTGCATATCTTTCTTTTTTGTTATTTTAGCTGCTGACATTTTAAATTCAATTTAGCAGCAGCCTTATATTTTTAAAGTTAATGAAGTGGATTTCAGGTTCAGTTAATAGAAAATTAAGATGACAATTAAATCATTAGTGAAGCTAATTATTAAATGAAAAGCTCCCCGTAATACTCAAGTTCATAAAGAAATAAAATCTTCTGTTCAACTGGCGTGAAGACTGGGAGCTGGTTGACATGTAGCTCTTTTAACAAAGCACAGTAGCAAGGTGGGCAGACGACAGTCCTGCACATGGTATTATTTCCAGCAAGCTGAGGTTTAATATTTAGGGTCATGTGTAGTCATCAATTTATTTACGTAAGTGACATAGGGTATAAAACACCATTTCATGGCATCTGGAGTAGTGTTTCTAAATACTATAAATATATCCACGACGTTTACCCTGTTTATCTCAACCTCAGATGACGAGGGTAGTAATTGCCATGTTTATTATAATAAAAATAAGGGGCACCTGAGTGGCTTAGTCAGTTAAGCACCTGACTCTTAATTTCGTCTCAGGTTATGATCTCATGGTTTTAAGATTCAGCCCCACATCGGGCTCCATGCTTAGCATGGAGTCTGATTAAGATTCTCTCTCTCCCACACCCTCTGTCATTCCCCCACTTGCGTTCTCTCTTAAAAACAAACAAACAAACAAAATCAGAATGATGCTACTAGGAACGGTTTAATACTTTTATTTTGGTAAGCAAGACTATGCATTTCTTTTGGGTATGTCTCTGGGGCAAATTTGCTGGATAATGAGGAATGCTATGTTTGACTTGGTAGATAGGGGCAATCCGTTTCCCTAACTGCTTAAATCTCTTAATACTGTTTGAGAGTATTTGTTGCTCTCTCTTAATAGGTAGACAACCCAGGTGCATTAACAGTGAAATGAATGACAACATGGTGATATGTGTGCTGTGGAATACTATACAGCAAGGAAAAGAAAGAAACTATAAAGTTAAGGTAACAACACACTTGAATCTCAGGGACATAATGTTATATGAATAAAGCAGACACAAAGTGAAACATACTGTACCATCTCTATTTTTATGAAGTTAAAGACAAAATTATGCTGTGGTGTTAGAAGTCAGGATAGTTGCTAATTTGGGGAATACAGAGGTTGGCAATGGAAAAGGGACAGAAGGAGAATTTCTGGGTGCTGTTGTATTTTGCTTCTTGACCTGGATTTATTCACTTTTTTTATATTTCTCTGAGCTGTGCACTTATGATCTACATACCTCCGTGTTTGCATATTAAACTTCAAAAGAAAGCAAAAGACAAGTAGGTGTTAAACTTAGAAAAACATTAATTTTAAGTTCTTTTGATTTTCATTGTAACATTGGTTTGAACTTAAACAGAAACATTAAAGTGCCACTTAGTTAAAAACCTCTCACACTAATAAATTCCATGATATATGCTGTGAATTTGCTTTCCCATAGAGTGTTTTTTGCCCTTTAGTTTTGTGATTTTTTTAAAGGTTGTCTTTGTAGTTTAGTTCCATTTTAACATCTTTAGAATTGTGCCAGTTTTACATTTTTTAAAGTTTTTATTCAAATTCCAGTTAGTTGACATACAGAGTAATATTAGTTTCAGGTGAATCATATAGAGATTCAGCACCTCCATCCATCACCTGGTGCGCATCACAAAAAGTGTCCTCCTGAATCCTCATCGTCTATTTCACCGGCCCCCCACCTCCCTCCCCCCTGGTAACTAGAGGGTCAGTACATTTTAATTGCTGACAATAATGTTACTGTTGTGATTCTTTTATTCCATAGCAATTTTAATTGTTTCATCAGATAATTATTGTGTAAATTTCCCCCCAATAATAGCATTTTGATTTTGATTACTTTTACTTTATAAATGAACTTGGAAGGTGGGGCGTCTGAGTAGCTGCGTTGGTTAAGCATCTGACTCGGTTTCAGCTGAGGTCATGATTTCACAGTTTGTGAGTTTGAGCCCCTCCTCGGGCTCTGCTCTGACAGTGTGGATCCTACTTGGGATTCTCTCTCCTCTCTCTCTCTCTTGCTCTCTCTCTCTCTCTGCCCCTCCCCGGCCTTCAGTGTTTCTATCTTTTTCAAAATAAATAAACAAACTTTAAAAAAAACTGCTTAAATTAAATAAGTGAACTTGGGAAGAATTGACATTTTTACAGATTTTTTTCATCTTAGGTTTATCTATGATGTCTCTCAATTTATTTAAGTCTCCTCTTATGCCATTTAGTAACTTTTTTGTTTTCTTTCTACCTTCCTTTCCCTCTTTTTTTTATTAGAGAGAGAGAGAGAGAGAGAGAGCAGGAGCAGGGGAAAGTGGCAGAGAGAGAAAGAGAGAAAGAATTTTAAGCAGGAGCCATCCTCAGCTTGGAGCCGACATGGGTCTCGATCCCTTGACTCTGAGATCATGACCTGAGCAAAAACCAAAAGTCAGATGCTTGGGGCACCTGGATGGCTCAGTCAGCTTAGTGTCTGACTCTGGATTTCAGCTCAGGTCATGATCTCACAGTTTGTGAGATCGAGCCCTGCTTCATACTCTGCACTGATAGTGTGGAGGCTGCTTGGGATTCTCTCTCTCCCTCTCTCTCTGCTGCTCCCCTGCTAAGGCTCTCTCTCTCTCTCAAAATAAATAAAGAAACATTAAAAAAGAGAGAGAGTCACATACTCAGCCGACTGTGCTACTTAGGCGCCCCAGTAACTGTTCCTTTTTAAAACTCAATTATAATCACATAGTTAAGATATGAATACAATCTTCTTGGTAAACAAAACATTACAAATAAGTTATAATCCCAAATTCAGACATATCACTTTTCCCGTTGCACAGTTATTGATTTGCAGTGTACCCCTCCGCAATTTTGTATGCATCTACATATATGTAAAGGTACCCAGAGAAGCCATATGGTATCATGTCCCAGTATTTCTTGGTCTATATGAATTATATCATGTAATCCATATTTATGTGTGTGGTTTGCTTTTCATTTCTCTCTCCCAACAATATAGCTTACTTAGAGCTTTTGTCACACTAGAACATTAGAATTCCCTCATTCTTTTAAATTGCTGATTCGTATTCAATAGAATGGATATACTATGGATTATTTATACAGTCTCTTAATGGATATATAGATTATTTCAATTGTTTATGATCAAGCACTGCTAAACCACGACCTATCCACATCTCTTTGCACACACTTAGAAGTTTTTCTCTAAAGTAGATTTTGAGAGGTGGAATTGGTCAAAGTGTATGCGCATAGAAAAGTTTGATTAAACCTGTCCAATTCTTCTCAACAAATATTTTTTAAATTGACATGCTCACTAAAAATATATAAAAAATTCATTTCTTATTTCACTTAGTATAATACATTCTAGTTCCATCCACGTCATTGCAAATGGCAAGATTTCATTCTTTTTGATCACTGAGTAATATTTCATTATATATATATATATATATATATATATATACACACGCTACATCTTCTTTAGCCATTCATCTATAAGTCATCAATCATTCCACACATATGTGGAATTTAAAAAACAAAACAGTTAAACTTAAGGGAAGGGAAGGAAAAATAAAATAAAATAAAATAAAAACAGAGATGAAGACAAACCATGAGAGACTCTTAATGATAGAGAACAAACTGAGGGTTGATGGAGGGAAGTGTGGGGGAGGATGGGCTAGATGGGTGACGGGATTAAGGAGGCACTTGTTGGGATGAACACTCAGTGTTATATGTAAGTGATGAATCACTAAATTCTACTCTTGAAACCAATACTACACTATATGTTAACCAACATGAATTTAAATTTGAAAAAAAGGAAAAAAAGAAAAAAAAGAAAAAAATTATTTCTACCCCCTCATCAGCACTTCATAAATTAAACACCACGGAAAGTGGTAAAAATGAATGATTACCCCTCTTGGGGAAAGTTACATTGAATGTGATTAAGAATAAAAATAATTGTAATAAGGCAATAAAAATAATGCATTAAAAATAGTTGAACTTGGGGCACCTGGGTGGCTTAGTCGGTTGAGCGTCTGACTTCAGCTCAGATCATTATGTCACGGTTCGTGGGTTCGAGCCCCACAATGGGATCTGTGCTGACAGCTCAGAGCCTGGAGCTGCTTTGGGTTCCATGTCTCTTTCTCTCTGTTCCTCCCGTGTTCACACTCTGTCTCTCTCTGTCTCTCAAAATAAATAAATGTTTAAAAAAAATAAAAAAGATAGTTGAATTTGTAGAAATAATGGCTTTAGTGTACGGCAATGGGAAAAAGTGTCATGCTATCTTCAGGACACCTTAGTGAATTCTTCCCAGCCAAAAGGTCAGGCTCAGATTCTCAATTTGTTGGCCCACTGAGTGGATTGATTTTTCAGGAATAGATTCACAATAACCAAACTCACAGACCCTGAGGTAAAAAACCAATTTATTTATGCACAGGAAGATAAGAAGTACCAAAGGGTTCAGACATGCCCTCCAACGGTCACCTTATGTTCATGGATACTCCACACAGACAGCCAAATTACCATATGAACGTAAGTTAATTTGGTTTTTTAGAAAATATGTGCATATGGCAGTCCATCTGGCATGTATCCTCTGTGAGGCCTTTCAACTTGGAACACCAGTTTATCATCTTGATCATTGTGCATGGAATGAGAAGAGGAGAGAGAGTGGAGTTAGTTATGGCAATCACTGCATCCACAATGTGGGATATACTTGCCCCTGGTCAGGTAGATGTCTCTTAGGTAAAGATCCTCTCCCTTTAACACTATTGGGATGGGTCCAGAGATATTTGCCTCTGGCATTCTCCCTTCTCTGGGCTCGCAAGGATGGGCAGCCAATGTATCTGACAGGTACATTATGCCATTACAATCAAGCAGTATTCTCTAGGAGCAATTCATGTTATTTAATCCTAATAATAAAATCAATAATTACAGTAGCAGTGTTTATTTAGGGCTTATGATGTGCTAGGCATAGTTCCAAGTGCTTTAAATACATTGACTCATTTAATCCTCTTTAAAGTGTCTTTGTCTATCTTCATCTTTGTCCATCACGTATTGGTTTGACAGCTCATCTATCTGAGGGAGGAAACATTTATTTCGGTTACATGTTCTTCAAGTGGCCCTCAATATAAGCACAACATATGGAAAAACAATTAAATTACCTCCAGAATTCTAAGTAGAAGTGATTCATTTTGATTTAGTCAATAAGGGAAACTTCTCATGAAGGAGGAGAAGGGGCTTTAAAGCATGAGTAGAATTTTTATGGAAAGATAGAAGATTCCCTTCTTTAAAAAAATAAATGATAGTTTTGCTGCTTAAAAGATTGTTTCACTTAACTGGAAAGTTGGCTTTCATGAAATACCTAATTCCTCAACAATGCCTGACACATAAAATGTATTTTATAAAAAATTTGCTATTGAGGATAGGAGTAGGGAGAGAATATGGATATTTTCCTGTAAAATTCTTATTGTCTGATGAAATGCAATGGAAATAAAACAAAACTGTCACTGGCCTTTTCTTTCTAATTGTGTTTCTCACACACTTGCACAATTTATGTCTTAATGAAAATGAGGCTTAAGAGATGCTTTTAAAAATCCAGAAGGGGAAATTAGAATGCATTGCCCTTGATTGCAGCATTTGCTATTTTAGAAGGAAAAAGCATCAGTGGTCACTTATAAATTGTGATTCTGACCTACATTGCAGAGCTAGCAAATTTCCCTGGGAAACTGATCAATAACACACTGTTAAAAGAGGACCTTGCTAACAGCCTTTCCTTAGAAAAAGCTAAGCTTGACAGTCCAGGAAATAATTTGTTCCATTTCATCTACTCTCCTGGAATTCCCGGCAGGTAAAATTGCTCCCTATTTCATAGTCACAAAAGCACTTCACTTAAAATAATAATGTTGATGTTGATTGCATTTTTAATGTAAAAGTTATAAATAGAGGCTTCTCGTAATTATGGCAGCAGGCTACCTGTGTCTAACACTTTTTCTGCCAGTTTCTGGTACAGTGCCCTGAAAAGATGCACAGAGAAGACTGAAATGGGCAGCAGAGGAGAAGACTAAAGGAAAGACAGCGAGTCAAACTTCGCATGAAATTTCTGCTATCATTGATGGAGATGACTTGAGATTCCTATTTTTGGACTATACCCCACTTTTTACATCAAAACAGAATAAAGAACCTGAAGTATAATAGGAAGAGATATTAAGTCAACCCCCATGTAAAGGCAGCCATCTTCTAAACAAGGATTCCCCAACCTTGCCCCATTGACACTTTGGACCAGATGTTTCTTTGCTGTGGGAGGTTGTTCTGTGTAAGGTCGGTTGTTTAGCAGCGTTCTGGTCTCTACCACCAGATGCTAATAACACTTCCTCACCCCTGACTGTGATAACCAAAAATGTCTCCAGACATTGCCAGGTTCCTTGAAGGACAAAATGGTTCAGGTTGAGAATCACGACCTGGATGACTACCATAGCTAGAATTTCGAGTTTCTCTGTCCCATCTCCTTTTTGTCACCATTGATCCTTCTCTTTTCACTTTTTATGACAGGAAGTCAAGGGGGGACAAAGTGTGAGGCAACTTGCCCCTAAAAAAACCTTTAAGAAAGGCTTTTGATTCAAAATTCATCTTTGGTGCTAGAAGTTAAAATAATGGTTATCTTTGAAGGAGTGGATGGTATTGGGGGGATGTAAAAAAGTCTTTTCCAGTGATGGAAGTGTTCCATATCTCGATCTAGGTGATGGTTATACATCTGATAAAATTTACTGAGCCCAACTGTTCAGCTGAGTATAATTATGTTATTTAAGTTATACCTCAATTAACAATAAAAAATGAGGCTGAGGGGGCACTTGGGTGGCTCACTTGGTTGAGCATCTGACTCTTGATTTCAGTTCAGGTCATAATGTCACGGTTGTGAGATTGAGCCCCTCGCCAGACTCTGCACTAAGTGTGCAGCTTTCTTGGGATTCTCTCTCTTCCTCTTTCTCTGGCTCTCCCCCCACCTTTCTCTCTCTCAAAACAAAACATGAGAGACTCTTGAATACGGAAAACAAACTGAGGGTGGAAGGGGAAGGGGGAAAAGGGAAGGAGGTTGATGGTCATGGTGGAGGACACTTGTGGGGAAGAGCACTGGGTGTTATATGGAAACCAACTTGACAATAAACTATAAATTAAAAAAAAATCAAAACAAAAGAAACAAAACAAAACAAAACTGAGGTTCAGGAGAAAGACACCCTAATAACGGGCATATTAAAAGGAGAAGGACAAGGGCCAATTTCTTTGAAAATTGATATTGAGTGTACCTCTGAAAATGAAAAGACATGAACATTTTATTTAAAAAAGATTTTTTTTAATGTTTATTTTAGAGGGAGAGAGAGACAGAGCATGAGCGGGGGAGGGGGCAGAGAGAGACGGAGACACAGAAGGATGTGAACATTTTAAAATGTATGTGCTTGCGTCAGAGAGCTCCATTTGGGAAGGCTAATAGATTTCCACATAGCCCGGGCTTCTGGCCCTCTATCATACCTCTGAAGCAAAGGGGAAATTAGTATTAAAAGCTGGGGCCATAATTCAACCTGTTGCCATAATCTTGGAGAAATTTCAGCCAACTACAAAGATAATGGATTAGTTTTAAAAATGCAATAGATAGTTCATCTGAGCTGTGTCAACAGAAATGGACTGCACATGCCCAGAAAGCCAAGAAGAGAAGCTCCGTATCAGTCACTCATCTGTCTCTTTGAGTGCAAGCATTGTACTAACCAGTATTCTGTGCAGGTCTTCTCTTGCACAGGTACTGTTTTCTGAGGCAGAGAGTTCTCTGTTGCCCCTCTCCCTGTGACACCAATGCTTTTACATCTAAATCTAGAAAGCAATCTCCCAAAAAATGCTGGGGCTAGAGTAGAGTGCAAGGGACCAGGAATGGCTCATTGTTTTGGGGAATAGAGTTCACACAAGTAAAGCATTGTATCCAGGGCAATAACAGTGAGCAGGAAGTATGGATTGACTAAAGCTTGATATGATTGTAGAGGAGTCAGAATTCTAGAATGGTCGGTGTAATAGTGGCAGATCTGGCACTGGCACCTCAAATCACGTATCATCTATGTAACAATGGCGCGCCTCCTCCCTTTCATGACAGTTCTTCTAATCCTTGCTTGTAACCCACTTTCTACCTCTGATAGAGTATTGGAGGCTGCTGCTCTTGTCCAAGGCACCAGTAAGTGCAGAGTGGTCTGGGCATCCTCCAGCTCACAAATCTTAGCGGGTCCATATTTTGGACATGATTGTTCTGTCCAGAGTGGCTGGTATGTCTGAAAGCGTTAGCATGCTGGGTGTAATTAATCTGTTAAATCTTCAGTATGTCTACAATGGTCAATTTTTCCAGGCCAGTGAGGTCTGTCTTGTTTGTTTGCATTTCTGTGGTGTATCTTCTAGGTCTAGATGAATTCTAGTGTGTTTCGGAGGCAAAGTGGTCTGAGAACACACACGGCTGAGCTTTGGGTGTGTGTGGGGCTTCTGCACTCCACTTTAGGACATGGCTCTCCATTGGCCCAGGATTGCTCCTCTGCCTTGGCTGCTCTGTCTCTCAAAATAGCTACCTCCTCTTTTTGTTTTAGAAAACAAGGGGGAATCACCCTTGCCTTGCCTCCTCCTAGTTCTAGTGGCTCCCCACCAGGGAAAGTCTACGGAGCTGAGAAAGACTGGTTGTACCTTGCCCAAACCCCAGCCTGGGACCCAGCAGACCTAGGCAACAGGTATTCTATTCCCTTGGCCCTTTCCCAGTTTCTTGCTCCCTCCAGCACTGCCATGGATTAAGGGACTCCCCATCAGTGGCATCAAAGTACTTCTCTCCCACTACCCTGCTTTGTGTAGTAAGAGCCATTATTTATTGATTCACTTATTTATTAGTTCATGCATTCATTTAGCAAGCATTTATTATTTATTATTTGGCATCTCCCATGCTCCAGGCATTACTTTAGAGGTGAGAGCTATAGCAGTATATGAGCCAGACATGATCCTCACTCTCCTGGAGCTTGTTTCCTGGTGGAGAAAATAGACTAAATGAATAAACAATCAAGCAAGTATATATTAGATGGTGATAAGTGCTATGACATAAATAAGACCAGGACATGTGATTTTGACTGTGGTGGGTTGGGGGTTACATAGAAGATATAGTTGTTTGCCTACACAAATAAGAATGCCAAAGACTTAGAGAAGTCTTAGCCCCAAAGTTATTAACTTCAGTCGATGCTTGATAGTCTATTGGCATCCATTCTCTTCTCATTCCTTCCTAAACAAACCACTTCCCAAGTGTCCATGTATCTCAGGGAAGGCTGAGTAGACCAGCTTCAGTGATTGGCCCTGATTAATATCACCCAGCCATAGTAACGTCATTCCCTTACCAGTGATTGGCCTAAGAATCTAGGCCTAAGTCCATCAGCACATCGTATTTTCCTGTCACTAGAGATCTGTTCAGGAATGGGCACATGGTTGAGTTTGAGGCAGTGAGATGTACAGGGGAGTTTTCTGGAAATGCCTGGGAAGTTTTCTCCTCTTAATGGGAAAAGATGGTCTGTTTCTTGTACTAGATGTGAACGAGGAAGTAAGCAGACAGTTGTTCTTGGCAGATGGCCATAGGCCATGAAGGAAATACTCCTGAGAGGAAATCTAACACTCAGCTCAATGTAGAGAAGGAAATGATCTGGTTCATGAGAATATTAGTGACCCTCTAAGCCTTCCCATCTTGAAAACCTGCGCTTCAGCACTCATCATTTGTGAGTGTAGGTCACAGCTTCTGTCTATGCACAAAGCAGGCCAGAAGAGCCCCTAGCAGCAGCCCTCAGCCAATGATGGATGAGAGATGATGGATAACTACTGCAACTTTGCTTGAGACAACTGAGCATCATGTGTGACAGAGAAGCCCTCTCTGAGTAGGGAGCATTTACGCTGAGCTATGAATGACAACAAGAAGCCATCAGTGAGAAGAGTGCTCATAGCTGAGGCACTAAGTTGGCAAAGACTCTAGTGTGCGATGTTTTTTGTTTGTTTGTTTGTGTTTCTTTGCATATTCTAGAATCAGAAAAAAAAGGGCAAGTCTGGCTGCACCTTGGTTAACAAACAGCTGGGGTTCTAGAATCATCTAGAATCAGGCCCTCTGGCTAAGTCCTCCTCCTCATCTTGCTTGCAGTTGGGTCTCTTTTTTTTTTTAAATTTTTTAAATGTTTGTTTATTTTTGAGAGATACAGAGTGTGAGCAGGGGAGGGGCAGAGAGAGGGGGAGACACAGAATCTGAAGCAGGCTCCAGGCTCCGAGCTGTCAGCATAAAGCCTGATGCGGGGCTCAAATCCATGATCCTTGAGATCATGCATGACCTGAGCCAAAGTCGGATGCTTAACCGATTGAGCCACCCAGCCGCTCCACTTGCAGTTTGGTCTTGAGCAAATGACTTAATCCATTTGAGTTTTAGTTTCCTCATCTTTGAATATTTTTTAATGTTTTATTTATTTTTGAGAGAGAGAGAGAAAGAGAGAGCACGTGCATGAGAGAGAGTGGGGGAGGGCCAGAGAAAGAGGGGGACACAGAATCTGAGCAGGCTCCAAGCTCTGAGCTATCAGCACAGAGCCTGACATGGGACTGGAACCCATGGACCACGAGATCATGACCTGAGCCAAAGTCGGATACCCAGCCAACTAAGCCACCCAGGCACCCCAGTTTCCTCATCTTTAAATGGGCTTAATAATAGCACCCACGTGAGAGCATTGAAATGAGAATCAAATGAGCTCATGAATGTGAAATGTTTATCACCATCCCTGGTCCAGGGTAGTTATTCTTTCATCTAGATTAGATTTGCTTGCCTGATGTTCAATTTGCCATGGGTTTTACATCTTTTTGGGGTCATTGTCAGAATAAAATCACACCCAGCTTGGGACACGGAGCACAAACCACTGTGCTGGTAAACCCTGAGGAACCATAACTAAGCATTTTATATAGAGAGATTATCTGGATCCATTTAGACCTCTAGCTGTCCCAGAGTTTTTCTCCTTGCCAGGAAATCTGGAAGCATGCCTTAAAAGCTTGCAAAATGTGAGATCAGTGTACCATCTGAACAAGAACACATCGCTTCTCCTGTAGCAGGATTTGCTGCAAACCATCAAAGGATAATCTGTCAAAATCCATAAAGATTGTGGCTCACAATAAACACTTTGGCCAATTTGTCCATCAAATAAAATTAAAACCCTACTATAGACCCGCTGTTGACAAAAACTGGAAGTGCTAATATGGTTCCACTGGAACACACATAATTTATTACTGGATGGACCTTGCCACATGTTCTGTGGTTGCTTTGAAAGCCTATCTCTGTAGCATACACTCTAATGTATATTATTACTTTAGGAAAGATTCTGAAGTAGCCCTTATGTCAAGGGCCATCAAAATTACTATTGCCTCCTTAGGTCTTGTTCAGCTTCCAAGGAAGCTACTGCAAAATTGTGTGCATTAATTGCACAGATGAGTATGTGCAGTAATTCCAGAGCTTACCTCTAAGAGAGAGTAATTCCACCCAGAATCCTTTAGCAGTGGGCTATCATGAGTCCATGGGAAAGCCATTGGATTTAATAACATACATTTGCTTACAACAGCAAGGAGCAAGAAAATGTTTCAACTCACCTGTCAGTAGTGATGTTTTCTTTAGAGTTCGCTGTCAGAGAAGTCTAATAAAATAATAGGAACGGCTAAGTAATATTTATCTAGGGCAAGTAATATTTTTCTAACCTCTAGTAAGCTCTTAAAGTAATCAAGCCTCTCCACATTTAGTCAAAAGCAATTAAGTGACCATTTCTGCCTACCATCATGTACTAATTTTCTATAATTATGTGCTATTAAAATTGAAGAGATAGCAAAGGATTCAATTTCTAGCTCTGCCATAACTCAATCTTTACCCTTATTAATAATAATAGTAATAATGACAGTTAATATTTATGACAGCTTATCAGGGCCCAAGCATTATGTTTGCTCTTAACTTATACCCATCTCACTTGATATTTGCAAAAAAGTCTTTAGGAGGAAGATGTATTATCATCATATCTTTTTAATAGTTTGGAAATAGAGACTTTAAAAGGTTAAGACTCTTGTTCAGGGTCACACGCCTAGTAGATGACTTGATCGCATTTCTAGCTTGGGCTGACTGGCCTGGCAGATCATGTATTCAATATGTATTCTGCCTCCTCTGGGGCCTAATTTACACATCTCTATTTGTCTTTCTCTAGGTAACTGAGGAGACCAGGGCTCAGCCCAGATTGAGTTTCCAGCCTCTGTGTGGGAATGAGCGGGGCTCGCTCACATCTGAGGGCATGGAACAAAGTGTGAGGGTATCAGGGCTGCAGGCTGTGGGAGGGCAGGGCAGGGAGCAAGGGGATGTCTGCAATGCCCACCCCTAGTCCAGTGACCCAAATGGAAGGAGCAGCAACAGAGACCATGTAAGACTGCGCATGAAAGTTTGGGAGGCAGGCTGGAGAGATTGCCAGAGTCTGGGGAGACTTAAGTAATGGGAACTTATCAGAGGATGCTCAGGGCAAAGGTGTTGGTGCGGCAGAGCTGAAAGTTTGCTGAGCACATTCCTGTGATCTGTGAGACAGAGGTATTCATGTTTTCTCTCTTACATAGAGCTTATGAAGAGTAAGGGAAGTAGCCTATGTGCAAGCACTTTGTAAACTCTGAAGTGAGAATGTTATTCCAAAGGGTGGTGTGTGTGTGTGTGTGTGTGTGTGTGTGTGTGTGTGCAAGCAAGGCAAAATAATCTGTGCTTCTGTGTTTCTCTCAGAGCAGCCTGGGGGCTGTGGATTGCTGCCCTAGGACTCCTTGGTTAGGTTTAGGACTAGGAGAAAAGTAAGAAGGTAGTTTTGGCAAAGAAAGAGAGGAGAGAACTATCCAGTTTTGTCATGTGTTCTCAAATGAATTGAGAGGAGAACCAAAACTATTGCAGAGTAATGTTTCAATGTTATGGTTTCTAGGTGATAATGCACGGTGCATTGACGAACTGGATACAGGATTTAAAATGCACATGGTGGATTTTGTTTTTCAGTTCAGTTCAGCATCTGATAGTGGCAAAGAGGATCTCCAGGGTTTATGGGTGCTGTCATTATTCTGAGCAGGACAGCGTGACAGGGGAACTGTCCGGGAGGAGAACTTGGTTGTATTGAACATCCCCGTTCTATTGAGTACAGGCTGGCAATGTGCAGGGTTGGTCCTGGGGTCACTTAGAACACACTTTTGGGTTTCAATTCCACTCCGGAGCCCAGAAAACTAGAATTAACAGCAGTGGGAGGCCACTGGTTTCACACAGCAGCCACAGGGAATGCATCCAGGAGGGTGGCTTGTGCCTGATTTGGCTGCGAGCAGGACCAAGGAGGGAGTGGACTGTGGCGCAGCTGTTACCTGGCGCGGAAGCCTGGCAAACAGCAAGCCAGAAGCAGAATGCTGGAAGCTTTCCAGCTTCACCAGTGCTGGGAAGAACTGTGCAGAGACATTTCTCTGCTGGGAATGCCTTTGGCTCCCACCACATACCATTCACTTGACGCTGAATAGGAAATAGACATTGACATCCACCAGCCCTCTGCATCATAATCTGACAGAAGAATTGCAAGGACCATCAGGAGAAATAAGTAAACCCATCCTTTCAGTCTGTGGGGGAAACACTAAGCCAGAGAAAGCCTTCCCTTCCTCTGGGCTGAATAAGTAGGGAACAACCAGAAGAGCCAATGATGGAAAGAAAAATGGAGAACCCACTCTTCAAGATGGAGAGAAAAAGGAAAAAGAGTTTAAAATAATGACAAATGGGTAGCTGAGGATCAGAAGGTAGTGGTTAAACAGAGAGGACTGAGGTTTCTAAAAAGGATATCAGAGTAAAAAGATGAGAGTGACATTCACATATATAGTGGAGGAAAACTTTCCCGATCTATGGGAGACTGACGTATTATATAGCGATGATTAATGCATCATCAGTCTGTTCCTTAACACATCCTGGTAATTTTTAAAAATTTTAAATATTTCCAGTGGATCTGGAGAGAAAATCAGGTGGCCTGAAAAGGGGGAAAATCCTGTTTCCCTCTGATATACTCTCTATAGTATTAAAACTTAGAAGAGCATGGATTACAGGGATATATATATGGGCAAAGATTTGGTGCAAGAATGGTACAAGGATTTTATTCTTGCATATATATTGTTCCATTTCTTAAAAGGTAAGCTAAGTAGCTCCCCAAGAAAGTTCCATAAAAAAATGACTCAAGGAGTGCCTGGGTGGCTCAGTTGGTTAAACGTCCAACTTCAGCTCAGGTCATGATCTCACAGTTTGTGAGTTCAAGCCCCGCATCTGTGCTGACAGCTTAAAGCCTGGAGCCTGCTTCGGATTCTGTGTCTCCCTCACTCATGCTCTGTCTCTGTCTCAAAAATAAATTAAGAAAACATTAAAAAATTTAAAAATAATGACTCAAAGGTGAACTCTAGCTGACCTAAAGATACAAAACTCAGTGATGGGAAAGTTATTGTACAAAACAGTTTGCTCTGAGCACAGATATCCATAAATTAAATTTAAAGAACTGTTGCATATATGGTTCTAAATAAAAGAAAAATGTCAGTAACACAATTTGAAAAAAAATACACAATAATAAACTTGTCAGGATAGGTTATGTATGGTTGTCCAAAGTACTTGACACATAGTACGTGCTCTATAAATATTTGCTGAATGAGTATAGGATTTTTACCATGTATGTAAAAATAAGTTGGAGAAATGGAGATGGCCAGTACTTAGAGGAAGCTGAGTCATTTCCTCTCTCCCCTGGGTAAAGCAGAAAATTCAGAAGGGTATATAATGGAACTTTCTGTTCCTTTTATGCCTAAGAAATAATTTTTTTTGTTATTTCAGAGTGGAAGTCCAGTTCATTATTTTCTTTTTTTTTTTTTTT
>JAQQST010000091.1:0-15048 GCA_028646485.1 Cryptoprocta ferox | reverse complement strand
GATGCATAGGGGCACATGTACCCCAATGTTCTTAGCAGCACTTTCAACAATAGCCAAATCATAGAAAGAGCCTAAATGTCCATCGACTGATGAATGGATCAAGAAGATGTGGTTTATCTATACAATGGAATACTACATGGCCATGAGAAAGAATGAAATCTGGCCATTCGTAGCAAAGTGGATGGACCTCGAGGGTGTCATGCTACGTGAAATAAGTCAGGCAGAGAAGGACAGATACCATATGTTTTCACTCATAGGTCTAACAGGAGAAACGTAACAGAGGACCATGGGGAGAGGAAGGGGGGAAAAAGAGTTAGGGAGAGGGAGGGAGACAAATCATGAGAGACTCTTGAATACTGAAAACAAACTGAGGGCTCAAGGGGGAGGGGGAACGGGGAAAGGGGGTGATGGTCATGGAGGGGGGCACTTTTGGGGTAGAGCACTGGGTGTTATATGGAAACCAACTTGACAATAAATTATAAAAAAAAAGCCTAACCAACAGCAATTAAAGCTTCAAATATGTTTTATAAGGAAATTAAGTTATCAACATATTACCTTTCATATAAAATGAGATGTGCATATAAATGTAAACTTCACAAATGGATCTAAAGTTCAAATTGAAAAAACAAACTAGTATTGAGATCCAACGAGAGGAGTTTCAAGAATCAAGGTGACAGTTTCTTCGTACAAGAAAGAATGAGCATGCTCTCCTTGTGATGACTTTGCTTGCTTGCAGTAATGAGTGAATGACTTTGAATTATAGGAAGGCTAATTAACTGGTCATTGTTGATGAGAGTATAACTTTGCTGTGGGTCATTTGTGAGACACAGTAAGTGCAGGGCAGATTTAACTTGCCATTCCTATTTCAAGCCATCCTTTGTTGTGAACACAATTCTAAATTCCCTCTCTGCTAAATTTTGAATGCTGCCCTATGTATGATTTAGCAGAGTCGAAACAGCTGGGTGAATGTACAGATTAGATGTGTTAGATTTATCCAAAGGCACAAGTGTCTGTAGAGAGTTTGAATAGTGTCTAATGGAAAAATGGCTCTGAGAGGGTCCCTGCCATAGCAGGCCAGAACCACACTAATTGATGTTTCACAAAAAATCAAGCAGTCAGTGGTAAGAGAGAGGCCAAAATCATTTGAAATGCGCTGAAAGATTTGGCAGAGGATACATGTATAAGGTTAGAAATTAAAGATGACGTACTATTTGCTTAAATGGTGGACTATTCAAACGATTGTGCTCAAAAGCCACCACATTTCATTGTGCAGGCCATAAACTGCACAGCTGTTCAATGTGAATGGTGCTTCCTTGATGTGAGGCCAGCCTGAATATTCACCTATTCCTTTATGATTTTGTGAAGTTTTCTACTTGTAGAAAACCATTATTTTTAGCCTAACAGTTCACCTTAATGAATAAGATACAAAAGAAGTCCAATTATACAAAGCATTATCATAAGTTATGTTTTTATAGAATGCACAGTTGAGTGAATTACAAATGTATATTTCAGTGCACAAATCCTTAATATATAATTTTGAAAAATCTAAACTATATTAAGGATGTTGCTTTATGTATGTAATACATATATACTGTCTTGTAATACTTCATATATTTAGAGGTTGTAATTATTCTACTCAGCCAATTACATAGCCAAAATTATTCTAAAACTGTTGAAAATGTTAATTCTAGTTAAGGTGACAAAATGACATTTGACTGGAATCTATTATAACTGACATTGTGGTTCTTTTGATTTATTTTCAGTGCTCAACACAGAGATCATTTATTTTAATATTCCTCTTCTCTGGCAATGTAATAAGAGCCTACTAAGCCAAGACTTATAAATAAAATATGTGCTCATTTCATTAATATTTTCATGATTAGCTGTTTGGGGATTTATGGATATGTTGTAGGGAAGTAAGATTGAACTAGAGTATAGATTCCCCCCAGATAGAGCCAGATGCCATGCATTTTTGTAAATATGAATAAGTTGTGTTGATTGTCCAGTGTTTTATTATCATCATAAATACTCAAATTCCCTTGTTTTATTAGTCCATGAATAACAAAATAAAACAAAATGTAAGATTGCTTTATTTAAAGGTATCTCTCATAATTGTTGTGTGGTGGAGAAAAAGATATTTTTCTCTGCTGTAAATGTTTTTGTGCATGTGTATGAGGAAACTGAAAGAGAAGAAAGTAACTCCCATTTGTTACCCTGATTTTTTTATACTTTTTTTCTATTCTCAAGTCCGCGTGCACGTGCGCACGCACACACACACCTATATCATTTGCTTAAAACTATCACCTTGCAAATCCAAGACTTTATTTAATCTGGTTTGGGTTTATGTTGTGATAATTTGCTTATGGTTAAGGAAGTCAAAGCATATATTTTTTACAGTGGATATACTGCATGCCCTATGTCTCTGATAATTTGTGATTTCTCATTTTGACAATTAAGCACGTTACAATGCATAGAAATGTTTTCCTCGTGTGTTCTCCAAATTGTATAGAAATCTATTTCTATAGAAATCTATTTCTATTCTCTTCTGTAAAATGGATTAGTGAGTCTCAGAGATAATACTTCAAATATCCAAGGACCAGAGAGATAATCAGAAGGACTGGTGCTGATTCCATCACAGTGGGAAGAGCACCTGGATGTCAGTCAGTCCTGTACCTCTACCTTACATGTGACATGAGATACATGGGGGAACTAAAATAAACTAAATAAGACAATATATTGAAAGAACAAGGAGAGAATGTTTAGCAGAAGTAAGCCAAGTTAACAAACATTAGCTCAGTGCTTTATTTCCTTATATGGCTGACCTCTCAACATTAATTGAAGAATGTAAATTAGAGATCATGGTATTTAAAAATATTTAGGATTGAATCAAGGACTGCTAAAATGGGTGGATAATTTCCAAATCTTGTATAAACCTGGCTAAAGGCAAGGTAAACTATTTCAGAAGTAAAAGTTTCTATGTACTATGATGAAACCTATAATGTAAATTCCATGATAAATGGAGGACATAGAAGTCAATGTATTTTCTGCTTACTTGTGACCTCTCCTTGTGCTTATTTGCAATTCCTTGATTGCTAAAATAAATGCTGATAAGGTAATACCTGTGCATAAAGCACATTCTCATCTCCTTGGAAAATCTTAGTGGAAGAAATAGTGACTGGGACTCTATTTTCAGGTTTTACTTGATTCTTAAATACTAATGGTTAAATTTCAAAAGCATACCATGGGCTGCCTGGGTGGCTCAGTCGGCTAAGTGTCCGACTACAGCTCAGGTCATGATCTCACAGTTCGTGGGTTTGAGCCCCACGTCAGGCTCTGTGCTAACAGCTCAGAGCCTGGAGTCTGCTTCTGATTCCGTCTCCCTCTCTCTCTGACCCTCCCCCGCTCACACTCTGTGTCTCTCTCTCTCTCTCCAAAATAAATAAATGTTAAAAAATGTTTTTTAAAAAAGCATACTAAAAACATTCAATGAAAATGAGTTTATCTCAAGAGCAACTACAGATCTCTCTTGACTTACTGTGGGGTTATGTCCTGATAAACCCAATAAATTGAAAATGTTAGTCAAAAAATGCACTTAATACATATAGCCTACTGAGCATCATAGTTTAGCCTAGCTCATATTAAACATGCTGAGAGCACTTACATTAGCATACAGTTGGATGAAACCATCTAACACAAAGCCAATCTATAATAAAGTGTTGAACATCTCATAGAATTTATTGAATACTGTACTGACAATGAAAAGCAAAATGGTTGTTAAATGTATCCTTGATTATCCTCATGATCATATGGCTGGCTGGGATTTGGGGCTCACTGCCACTGCCCAGAGTCATGAAAGAGTATCACACTGCATATCATTAGCCCAGGAAAAGATCAAAATTCACAATTCAAAGTACAGTTTCTATTGAATGCATACAGCTTTCTCACTGTCATATGCTGGAAAATCTTAAACTGAACCATTGTAAGTTAGGGACTGTCTGTACTAAGGAGAACTTGCCGTGGGTGTTCAAATTAGATATTAATCACAAAACAATTTGTTTGGCTTTTGAAAAGGGTTATTGCCCAGAATTCCATGACAACTTCTATTTAAAACTTCTATTACCAGCTGTGAATATTCATCCCACACAGCAGTTTAAATCTTTAATAGCTGCTTATATTATTAGTTTCTCAACTTGTAGAATTTTCTTCTTTTTGTAACAAATTTATCATTCATTTACATAAAGGGAGTAGCAAAGGAGATTTTATTAAATTTTCTTCTTAGATCAATAAAACGCTTAAGAATAACCTTTTGAACCTATTCTTTTTTGGGGGGGACATATTATAACTACCTGCTCTAATAGATTGGTGCTCATAGAGATATTAAACTTGTATGTAGTAAAATAAAAGATGTGAAATACCTATTAAATATTTTTATATCTAGCTTTGTTCAAGTAATGCTATTTTATATGTATAAATGATGAGAAATGGGACGTAGTAGAGATGGGCTCTCTGTTCATCAAATTCATTTATTTTGCCTCTTAGATTCAGAGTTCAATTCCACTTGCCATGAAATGTGGTGTGTGACCAAGTTCCTGACAATGGCATGTGGTTAGAAGTGATGTTGACATCTTCTAAGGCCTGGTGCATAAAAGCCTTCTGTTTGCCTTTTACAATCTCTTTCACCTAATCCGCGGTGGAGTAACAGATGTATTTTTAGTGAGCCACATTTTGAAGATGGTAGGGCAACTGATGGCCTGGATCCCTGAATGATGGTAGAGCAGAACATTTCTGTACCAAAACAAAAAATACCCATTCCTGTTCTGCAAGATCATTAGAACAATTCATATTCCTACTAGTAATGCATGAGAGTTCTCTTTCTTGAGTCTCCACAGAAAGCATGAAGTTTTAATCAGAATCACTTCTTCCAGAAGCTTTGGCCTTAATTATTGTCTCCCCAGAAATATGAGATCTCTGGAAGTTCTGCCTAGGTTTTTGGCCTGTTTAGCCCTCACTCTGTTAATCTCAGTTTCTCATCCCATGAAATTTTGGAAGGAACAAATCTCAAGTGAAAATGCACCTCAGAATACTGCCTCACTTTTCAAGCATTCCTTTTTTTCCTAGGATTTTGGCCTCACACATTCTGGCTGCTTTGGTACCTACATTCCAACTTCTCCCTCCTAGTGCTGTGGGATTGTCGAAAGCTCTGTTTGATGTTCAGTTTTGTAGATACCACTTTCTTCTAGGATTCTTTTCTTCATGCATGCAGACTAAGAATAAGTAAATGTATCATGCCAAATGGAAAAGAAAATGCCAGGTTCACTTCAGTGATGTTGCCCTTTCTCTGCGATCTTGACTCCTCCAATCCTAATGCCTTGATAACTTTGTAATGCCATTAAGAAAATCTATGGCCTTTATTGTTGTTGTTGCTTATTTTCTATTTTATTTGTATTTACCCAAATACTGTGGCTATTTTTGATAGGAGGTTTGGACTAAAGCTGTTTTGTCTGTTTATCTAGAAACAGAGGTCTCTTGATTCCTTTTCAAATATGTGTGGCCATCTCTTTGTAGAGGGGTGATCATTTATTTACCTTAGTGCTAGTATCATGACATGAACTTCTTTTATCTGAGGCTATAAGATTGTATGCCTCAAACACAAGGCCATTTCAGTCACTGTACAGTCACGCTTCTCTGCATGTGCTCTGTGTTGCTCTTCTTCCCAATATTACCCTTGTAGTATCCTTCTCCCAATTGCAACATGCTTTAAAATAACAAACAATGGATGTTTTTCAATAATGACAATCTGGATATACAATCCACAGATTGGCAGTTATTCAAGAGGCTCAGAAAAAATTCTGATACTCAAAATTCCTACAGTTTTAAATGAGCCTGTCAGCTCTACAGAAGATAATCTTCCCTCCATTGAGAGAAACCTATAATATTGTTCAGTCCCATAATATCACACTTATTATATATTTCTTTAACAAGGTGGAATTATACTCTAAGTGCATATTTTACAGCAAACTCCTCTAGGTTTACTCATAAAAATATTTTTATAATTTTATTTAAAACATTTTTATGTTTATGTAACACTGTGCATGTAAACTTCTCTGGGCAAATTGAGGGTGTCAGGGGCATAACATGATTGTTTATATCTCCCTTTCTGTGGTTTGGTAAAGTATTAACTACATGTAATAGATGATTACAAGAAAGCTCATACATGAAATAAAGTAATAGAATATTTAATTTCTGAATTACTGAAGAGATCTTGATTAGTCCGAGAGGAAATATAGTTATCATCTTCACCTAGGTCACATACTTTCTCATCTCTTAAGCTTTCCTTGACTCTGTGGCTTTCTCATCTCTAAATGTTACCATATTTATAAACATTTAATACAAATAAAGGGTTGTATGAGGCAGTTAAGATAAAATGTTATTTGAAAAATGTTGATTGATTAACTTTTTCTAGGTATAGATTGCATATTTTGCATTTTTCTTACTTAAAATCCTATATGTATATGGCTGAGTGTTTTAAAGTATATTATATATATCGATCTTTTTATCTATTGCTATGTAATGAACTACCCCAAAGCTTAATGACTTAAAACAACAATTTATAATTATCTTTCATAATTCAGTGTGTTGACTGGGCTCAGCTGGGCACTTTCTATTTGTAGTCTCCTGTGGCCCTAATACTGAAGGCTCAGCTGGGTTGAATGTCCAAGATGGCTCACGTACATGGCCTGTGGTTAATACTGACTATTAGCTGGGGACCATTGACTTCTCATGACTCAGGCTTCTTATGGCATGCTGGCTAGGAACAACCTGATTGTGAGTGTTCCAAGACAGCAGAAGTAGAAGCAGCCAGTTTATTAAGGCATGGGCCTAGAAACTGGTGCAGCATCAGTGCTTCCATATACTATTGGTCAGTGCTCCTTGGGGAGCCTGGGTGGCTCAGTCAGTTAAGTGTCCGACTTTGGCTCAGGTCATGATCTTGAGGTTCATGAGTTCAAGTCCCATATTGGGTTAATGCTCCTCAATAGACAGAGTCTATCCTGATCCCAGGGTGAGATATATAGATGCCATCTGTCAAAGGGAAGAATGTCAAAGAATTTGTACCCATTCTTATTCTACCATATGTGTGTATATACATACACACACACACACACACACACACACACATATATATGCATACATACATGTGTATGTATATATATTGCATGTGTTTGTGGACTGCATTTATAATTTCACAATAAGTTAGCCCATGGTTATTTTAAAATTTCAAATATATACAGTAAAAGTGAAAACTTTCTTTTTTTCCTCTCCCCAAATTGAACTCTTTATTCAATTTTTATTATTATTCTTATTAGCTGGTCTTTATCCATGTGGATCTTTTTCTGTGTATTAAGTACATTTTGGTTTTGTTTACTTTCGCATAAGTAGAATCAAGTCTATATTTTCTGAAAATTACTATTTTCACTTAACAGTATATTTTAGATATTGTATATAAATAATATATCTTATATACATAAAATTTTAAATTCCTACCTAGTGTCATTAGTATTGATATATTTATTTTATAGATGATAATTTATATTACTTATAGTCTTTGATTATTAGATGCAGTATTCTTTTTCATTCCTCTTTGTACATGTGCAAGAATTTCACTAAGATGTATACTCAAAGTAGAATTGCTAAATTAAAGAATATTAACAATACAACAACAACAAAAACAAAAGATGCTATTGGCTGTTCTTCAAACATATGATGCCATTTTTACTCTTTCTTAGGCCCTATATGAGAATCCCTCTTTTTCCTCATCATTGTCAGCGCTGGATATTATCTGTGTTTTCAACTTTTTAAAATCTAATGAATGAAAATGTAACTGTGTGTGTTTCAACTTTTAATGCATTGATTATTGGTAAGATTATGTATCAAGTCAGTTTTGTATTCTGTGAATTGCCGGTTTTTATAATTTATGTATTTTCCTATTGGGTATGTCCTTTTTTAATGATTTAAAGATACTATCTACAGATTCAGTACACTAATTTTGTTTCCTTTATCATATATAATTTCATCACATGAATACATGGGGCCTCTATCTTGCTCCATGGCTTATAACTCACTGGCATGAATGTGTTCTCATGGGCTTCCATACCCGTGGGGAGATAAGAGCCAGTTTCAGGTTGATAAAGGTTTGTGATACACAGGATTTGGACCAGGAAAACAGGCTGTGCATGGTGGAAAGCCAGAATGAATATGCTGCCTGAGATGCTAAGACTGCCAGGCACTGGGGGCACCTTATGGTGAATTAGGCAACGGAAGCCACAATTACTCCCAGGTACTTATGAACCTAGGCATATAATTGTGCTTATTTTTTAGTAGTGAAATGAAAGCATAAATAAACAAATCTAAGTCATCATTTTTATCAGTATCTAAACTTGAATTGGATTTTGTGATCTGACCAGTTTGTTTGATGTAATCTATGAGATAGACAAGAATGACATCATACTTTAAGTGGATGGTGTGTGGGGAAAAGAACAAGATAAGCATTCTGAAAATAATGGATTTTACCTTTTTGTTCATATTCATTGCTGGGGGGGGGGGAAGGACCTACAATATTCCCACTTGAGCAGCAAACACGCTGTGAAGGCATTTAGAGAAAGGTTATGTTGTGGGAGGCTGATTAAATGCTGCTGAGTCACTCTCTGGAGTGTTGTAAATGATATAAGAGAAATTTCATAGTGGGAAAGTGTTGGATCCTGCCACTATTGACAAGTGGAATGTTCAAGCATTGGCCTGGTAGCCTATAGCAAATAAGACCATGCCATGTGTTGTCTCAGTTATGACAGCTTTATGGATCTGTCTAGAGACCTGAGAAGTTGAACTGGGCTTCCCAGCAAAACCACTGCATCCTCTATACTCTGCTGCCTATCTGTGGCAGATTGGTTTGGTAGAGTAGTGGCTGTGAGTCAGAATCCTCCTTCTTAAAAGTTTACCCCTGGCTAGAGTTTTCAGAGAAATTATAAAGCTCTTAGTTAAGTTTGAATTTTGGGTGACAAATGAAAAATTTTAGTATGTTTCTCCTATAATATTTGGATATAATTATACTAAAAATTAGTTATTGTTTATTTGAAGTTCAAAATTAACTGGCTGTTCTATATTTTTATTTGTTAAATTTGGCAACCCTACCCCTGGTTTTTATTTCATGTAGTTTCTCCTCCTGGCCAGCACCTTTAGCTGATTTAGAACTGGTGCAGAACAGAGAATTATTTACCAGTATCATGATACCAGATTCCTTACAGAAGTCTGTGGAACTTATCAAGTCCATGTAGATCTTTGATTGCAGTCGTTGACCTTGTTCATGATATAATATGAAGTTTAAAAGAAAGTCTTGAGTCTTCCTCTGGTTTCATAAATACATTGCAAGGACTGAGAAAGGGATGTCACTTTCAAGACAGTGTAATGAACAGCTACCTGCAGTTTTCTGCCCCTGTGCAGACAGCCCATAATGGCACAAGCTGAGTGGAGAGAAGGAAAATATGCATCTGTGTTATTTACTCTATCAGCTATTTTACCCATGTGAGCACTGAGAGGAAGGGGTCAATACCTCAGTCTTAAATGGTTTTCACACAAAAATCACCAGAGAACGTAAACTTCTCTACTGAGGATTTAGTATTATGGGACAAATAGGCAGATCAGACATTCTGAAATTGCCTGAACTCCGAAACTGAAGTAAAAGACGAGCCATATTATGTTGAAAATGTAAAAATATAAGGAAATTGGGATGCACATAAAGGAAAAGGGATGCATATCCTTTGAATGGAGGCACAAATGTATTCCTGCCCAATTATAGAGTTGTTTTTTGTATGCACTGTCAGGAGTTAGAGGTTTGCTGTCAACATGGTCTAGATACCCATGTTTACAATCAAGGGTAGAATCTTTGAAGGTAGAATCTTTGAAGAGGCCCATTGCACCAAAACTTCCAGTAGCCTTATGATATGGAAAATATATTGAATATGGAAATTCATAATTATATTTTCTTTTTTTAATTTTTATGTCTTTATTTTTAGATAGAGAGTGAGTGGGGGGAGGGGCAGAGAGAGAGGGAGACACAGAATCTGAAGCAGGCTCCAGATTAGTTAACAAATTAGTTAACAAATTAGTCAGCTGTGCTGACAGCTCAGAGCCTGACACGGGGCTCGAACCCACGGACTGTGAGATCACGACCTGAGCCGAGGTCGGACACTTAACCAACGGAGCCACCCTGGTACCCCAATATTTTCTTATATAGTAAGAGGATGAATCCTGGAAGGTTAATGTGACTTCATTCCCATCCATATATAAGAAACCCAATGAGCCATTAGTTGAGACTTCCTCCTAATGGGTGTAACCCTCCTAATGGGTGTATCCTTCTCCATGGAAGCTAAGATTGCAGAATTTTAAGAGTACCTCCCTGAGGAAGTGGGAAGGGTCTATCTGTCTTAGATTAGAGCCTGAAGTGGGGGTTGTTATTCAAGTGATTTTCCTGGGAGAGTGTTATCAGTAGAAGGGAGGTAAGAAAGCGAAAAAGTGCTAAGTAGAGGATGTGAAACTAACTTTATCCTGATCCCAGAGGGGACTCTGGAGCTGAATTATACAACAGAGTTGATCCAGCTTTGAGACTGGTAAGAAGAGTGACTAAGGGTGAGGGGCAGCCGTTATTTCATACCAGTTGAATTGCTGGGAAGGGGAGTTGGGGAGGAATTGACATTCTGAGGCACCTCCCTTTGGCCTATGTCAATTCTCTAGAGAAAGGAATAGCATGAGCCAATATGTACAGATGGTTAGGATGAGTCACTACCCTGGTATAGGGGATCTACGTGGGTTTCAACGCATTTTTATACCTTCTTATTGGTTATTTCGTTGATTTTGTATATGGTTTTTCCTATAGGTTTTGCTGATTGTTTTAAATGAATTCTGCTTGTTATCAATACTATTGGTCCCAATCTAGCCTTGGGACTAGCTCTACCCCAATTCACCCAAATATCTTAATTTTCCTGCCAATAACCTAAGGAAATTTTATACATATATTGGATTCATGTGCCTTTGAGTAAATGGAAAATTCCATCTACCAATTTCATTAGTCAACATATGTAGAAATCTAAGGACTTTCTTATTCTCTTATATTTTTTTCCTTCCAAGTATAGTCAAGATCTGTTCTCACCTGTGTATTTAATCATTCTTGTACTACTTTTCCTTATAAGAAGAGAATCATGCATATTACTAGTTCTACTCAAAATCACTATGTACATAGGTTTGCTAATTGACGAAGATGAATTTTTCACCATGAGACTCACAATAATTGCTAGTGTTTCCTTCCTTATTAACATATTTAAGACAAAAAATAAAAAATAAGTCATAAGGCACAGTGAAGAAAAAAGATAAGATACTCAAAGTGCATGGTCAACAGAAATAATCTGAGCTGGGTTTAAGCATCTGTAGAAAGAATTTGTCTTGAGAGGCACCTGGGTGGCTTAGTTGGTTAAGCACCTGACTTGATTTCAGCTCAGGTTGTGATCTCCTGGTAGGATCAAGCCCCACGTCAGGCTCTGTTGTGACAGATTGGGACCTCCTTGAGATTCTATTTCTCTCTCTCTCTCTCTCTCTCTCTCTCTCTCTCTCTCTGCCCTCCCCTCTCCTCAATAAATAAACAAACAAATATCCATTTCTGAAAACCGAACTAAGTAATAAAATATGTCTAAAACTTTGCTATCTATGCCAAAAAGTATCAATTTAATCAAGCTTTTTGAAAGTGTTATAAAATAAGAAAGTGAATGTCTCAAAGAAAATGATAGACAACTGCTTAAAATTTAAGTATAATAAATGTACCCATATTTAAATACAGAAGTCTAATAATGGATAAATCTATAGTTGCCCACAGTTACTTAACGTTGTATAATCCAATTAGGAAGTTACCTTCTAATAATCATACCATAACAGTAAGGAAAATAGAATTGTGTTACTAAGATACCCTTCTATGTGAAGTTCTTTTTAAAATAGTTTATATTATACTTTTTCATTTACAAAATTGAATAAGCCCATAACACATTTTCTGCCAATTTGGCACACTTCTTATGGAAATTGAATGAATAGTGCTTTTCAAATATCACTGTGAATTATAAGCAGAGTCATAACTTCTTGATTTTCAGATCTCTGTGGGTAAGTGAGGGTAATGCACCCTGATCTAGTATTCTTTAACTAATGCACCTTCCTCAGTACTGTGACTCTACACAGGATTTTAACCTCAGGTTAAACCACAGATTCCACAGTGCTTTGTTCATATTCTGATCTTTACATACATAAAACAAAAGCTTTCCCTTAAGCTGTCTACAAGAAAGCCTTTAGAGCTTGGGACCATCAATCATAGGCAGGCCAGTTTATCCAGTGTCAAGTAAAATGGGGCCCTGGCTTTGTCAGGGTAGAGTGATCATGACTTGCTCTAGCATAGTGGTTCTCAACCTTGGTTCCATTTTGGAATCTCCCACCAAGATTTTAAAATGTACTGCTTCCTAGGTCCCATCCCCACAGATCTTGATTTCATTAGTTTGTGTGTGGCCTGGACATTAGAATTTTCAAGAACTCTGCAGGTATTTTGAATGCACAACTTAGGATGCCAGCCACTGGGGAAATTCAGATGCATCTGCCTGAGATTTTGTTAGGGACTCTACTTTCCAGTCGCTAACATGCTTCAGTTAATGCACCAAACAGAAAGGCAAACTTCATTAGATTCTGCTCTGCAGAGTATTCTTTCAAAGTCATAAAGTTTGGATGATCTTTTTAGGCCGGTGAACTTTTAGCATTTACTCTGTAATTGACTGTAGTCCCCTCAACTCTAAGAAACTGCTTGTATTTCTTTGTGATAAGTGGATTTAAATAATATACTTTTCCAATTCTTTAGTTTTTTATGTCACAAATAATTTTACTTGTCACCAAAAATTATTATTAATTGTCACTTTAGAGGCTATGCCTCACAAATATTTTTCTCAAAGTTAACATCCTTTTCTCAAAGGATGAGAGTACCCTTTGATTAATATTGTTTTTAAATGGTTTTTATTACCCATGCAAACATAACTAACATTTATTGAATGTTTACTGTATGCCAGTGTTCTAAGTTTTTATTTTACTGATGAGGAAACAGGCAGAGAGAAGTGGCAGATGTTGCCAATAGCTTCATTAAATATTAAATGCGTACAAAATTTATAATCTATGGTCAGTTACAGAGTAACAAACACACATATGTGTACCTATCAACTACCCAGCATGGGAAATACAATAGCATTCCTATGTTCCTATAAACATATATATATATTAGTACTATATTCTGTGTTATCTCACATATATTCCTGTAATACAATTTCTTTTTCTATATTTTGAGTTTCTTTGAAATCCCTTGTGCTCTATTCCAATGCTATTAGCTTTCCCATACCTTCTATAGATAACTTATATCCTAAATATTGTTTATTTTCTTTCCTTTTAGTTTAACACCTATGTATTTATCACTAAACAATACATTACTTGTGTATTTTTAAAATTTGTATAAATAAAAGCATTACATATGTACAGTTCCAGAATTTGATTTTTTATATAACAGTGTTCTAAATTTTATTTGCATATTGCTACCTATAGCTTTATTTAATTTCTTCATTTTATATTAATGTAACACAATTTCCCTTGCTGCTTTTGAAATATATCTGGTTGTTTTTAGTTTGTTGTTTATTTTCTATTACATATACTGTTACCTTAATATTGTTACCATATATCTAGTTGCTCTAGGTGTATGTCTAAAAGTGGCATTCCTGGTTGTAAGGTAGGCACATCTTTACCTTTAACAGATGAAAGAAAATCAATTGCCAAGTAGTGGCACCAATTTACCTTTTACTAGCATTATTTAATGGTTCCAGTTGCTCTCAATCTTTGTCATTATTTCATCTTATGAAATGTTGCTTCCATATGTCAGTTATTGGAAAAAATGCTGCAGTAAACATAGGGGAGCATATACCTTTTAGAATTCATGTTTTCTTTTTCTTTGGCAGTAGTAGAATGACTAGGTCATATGGTGTTTCTATTTTTAATTTTTTGAGGGACTCCATACTGTTTTCCACAGTGGCTATACCAATTTACATTCTCACCAACAGCACACAAGAATTCTTCTTTCTACATACCCTTGCCAACACTTGTCATTTCTTCTCTTTTTGATTCTTGCCATTCTAATGGGTGTGAGGTGCTATCTCATTTTGGGTTTGATTCCCTATAATGTATTTTTCATTTTGGTTATTGTATTCTTCAAGTCTAATTTTTTTATTATAGGTTATTGTCAAGTTGGTTTCCATATAACACCCAGTGCTCATCCCAACAAGAACCCTCCTCCATGCCCATAACCCATTTTCCCCTCTCCCCCACCCCCAATCAACTCTCAGTTTGTTATCAGTATTTAAGAGTCTCTTATGGTTTGTCTCTCTCCCTCTCCTTAACTATTTTTTCCCTTCCCTTCCCCTGTGGTCCTCTGTTACGTTTCTCCTGTTCCACATATGAGTGAAAACATATGGTATCTGTCTTTCTCTGCCTGACTTATTTCACTTAGCATAATACTCTCGAGATCCATCCACGTTGCTACAAATGGCCAGATTTCAGCCTTTCTCATTGCCATATAGTATTCCATTGTATATATAAACCACATCTTCTTGATCCATTCATCAGTTGATGGACATTTAGGCTCTTTCCATGATTTGGCTATTGCGGAAAGTGCTGCTATGAACATTGGGGTACGTGTGCCCCTATGCATCAGCACTCCTGTATCCCTTGGGTAAATTCCTAGCAGTGCTATTACTGAGTCATAGGGGAGTTCTATTGTTAATTTTTTGAGGAACCTCCACACTCTTTTCCAGAGCAGCTGTAACAGTTTACATTCCCACGAACAGTGTAGGAGGGTGCCCATTCCTCCACATCCTCGCCAGCATCTATAGTCTCTTGATTTGTTCATTTTAGCCACTCTGACTAGCCTGAGGTGGTATC
>JAQQST010000090.1:0-15300 GCA_028646485.1 Cryptoprocta ferox | reverse complement strand
CATTTAGCACACAATTATATAGCATCATGGTGAGTGTTTTCTAACAGACATGATGTATAAACTCTTGTTTTCTCACTTTTCAAGCTCCACAGATGACACTATTCATGAAGCATTTTTAGTGTATTATTCGGCAAATATTAATTACGATCATATAAACCAATCTTGCTTAGCAGAAAGCACTATTAGCTGCCATGTAAAGATCCTCCTTTCAAGTAACACTTAAATGTACACTTGGAGCTTTCAGAGGAAGTTCTTGAAGGGCATTCTTCTTTCAGTTGGGTTTACAACCAATCTACAACATTAAATGCAGATAAAATAGAGCTCAAACCTTTGTTAAAGGGTTGCACATAAAAGCCCCCTGCAAATGTAGCCAATATCTTGTCCAGAGAGTCATGGTAAAGGAACTGTTCTCTTTCAGCCTTTTTCTTCCCCTGTTTCCTCTAAAGGTCTTTCCCAATGTGTTGGTGCTCCATAAGTGACTGAGGCAGAGCTGCCTCTGTGCTGGAGATGCCTGTCACAGAGAAGATCAGAATGTGCACAGATAACCCTGCATCCTGTTCATCTCATCAGTTCTGCCCAATCCACAGGGGTAAAAAATGGATGAGATTTGATGTCTTCAACACCAGCAACTCCAGCACCAAGACACTCCACAGGGTTGAACTGCAAGAGCTGTTGTATGAGTGAGCGAGCCTCTTCAGAGACACATTCTGGCATGTTCAAAGTAGTGTGAGTATTTATTCCTGCTGGATGGCACTCAACCAGAGTCTTGCCAGTAAGAAATTCAAAGAGAACAGCACCCAAACTCCACCAATCACAGGCTCTTCCGTTTCTTCTGTGATTGCTCCAACCTCTGGGGCACAGTACATTCTCTCCATGGCATCGCTGTCACAGGAATCTTCAACCTCGCACCACCTGCTAAAATACGTTAGCTGAATGTGTCCTTCCACATGCTGCAGCACAAGAAATACCGACTCCTCAGAAATGATGTACTTGTGCAGACACACCATGTTGGGCACACAGCAGAGGATGATGGTCTTTCTGTTCCTGCTGTATTCACTGCTTTTCCTTAGACCTTTTAAAATGAATGTCTGTTCTGTCCTTGTGTCCATTACAAGTAAAACCTTGTCAATCACCCCAAGGACTCTGAAGGCCTTCAGCTCCTCGGCAGGGCTCCTTAGGTTCCAAGGGGGCCTTGAACTTAGTGATCCTGGAGGCTGAGATGTATCATCAAGTTGAGGTTTTCCATAAAGGCTAGAGAGACTCTCTGCCCGCATAAGATATTCTGCTCTTCTTCTCTTCACAGCTTCTTGACGGGTAGGGCTTGACTCTCCTTGAACACCTTCTAGGAGTAAATCAACTCCTTTCCTATAAAAGTCAGAAGCAGCTTCAAAGTCATCTTCTTCTTCCCTTTTTAAAGCCAGCTTTATTAATTCTCCAGCTTTCTCCAAATAATCTCTCTTGCCAAGCTTGGACTTTAAACTGCCAGGAAAGAGGCTACGACTTTCCCGGTCTTCTTCTGCTTTGTTCTGTTCGCTGTCAGAAGCAACGGCCCCTAATGCTGAAGGATCCGAAGAAAGATTGAGACCAAAAGTTCTAATGGGAGAGTTATGATTGGAAGCCATTCATTCCATCATCTAACTCAGCAAGAGAATCCACGTCCATAGTAAGAGATATCAAATCACTGTCACTGGAGAAACCTTCAGTACTACACTCAGGAAAGCTATCAACATGGGAGTCCGAATAAGCTTCAGCAGGTCCAATCAATTCAGAACCATCATTAACTATTCCACCCTTGAAAAAATCTTCAAGCTGTTTACTGTTGTAAAGAGCGGGGATATTGGCAGAGAACTGTAGCAAATCTTCAGCACACTGTCTTCTCTCTTGAATAACAGTTTCATCAAATCGTCCAAACACTATTCCTTTAGCAAATGGAGGAAACAATTCTGAATGTCGGAATAAGTTTTTGTGAATTTGCCAGAGTTCTTTGTGTAGTTTCTTAAAGTCACTGTATCTCTTCCATACGATTATCTCCTGGACATCCTCTGGATTTCTTCGTGAAACAACCCGGGCGGTGACCTTATATACCGTGTAGCCCCTTGGATGTCGCTGGGGCTCGGTGGCAGTGTAGAAACGGGCCAGGTCGGCACCCCGCTCCCGGGGAGAGGTCATCCTCCCGCCGCCTCTGCCGCCGCCACCGCCGGCCGGGGACCATCAGGGCAACCCGGCGCCGCCTCAGTCCGGGTTCCCCAAACAGCGGCAAGCAGCGAGGGGGCGGTGGCTCCACCGCTGGCCTCCGCCTCTCGAAGTCAGACTCTTAACCGACTGAACCACCCAGGCGCCCCTAACACATCTCTAAGAGGTAGTTACTGCTGAGATGGGTTATATCCTTTTGTTTCTTCATTTATAAGTTGGAGATAAAAATAAATGTATCATAGTATTAGTGAGAATAAAAAGGAGATAAAATATGTAAGATGCTTAGAACATTGGGAAGTTTTATCCTTCTTTTCCTTCTATTTCCTTCTTTCTGACTTTACTTGTTTTACTTAATCTGATACTTGTTCACATTCAGACCAATTTTTAAGTATTGCACCAGTCAGATGATGCCAAAAACAGTCCAGTATTTCAGGGTCCTATTACCACAAACATTTATTTCTAGCTTGTAGGTTTCTGGTTGATTTTTTTGTTCAAGGGTCTGTAGGTTTGCTGGGCTTGGTTTATTCAGACTATAGCTAGGTCAGGTCTCAGACCTCTACATTTCACTTATTGTGGACCCAGGCTAAGTAGTGACAGCTACGGCCACATGGACATTTCCTCTCATGGGTAATGGCTGAAGATTAAGAGAGTGGGAAGGCAAGTCAAAACATGTGATGCCTAATTTTGAGAAAGGTAAAGATATATAATAAGATTTTTAAATAAGTTTTGTATCATGAAAGATCGCATCTCTTTTCCCCATGCTTCCCAAGAAAATGTTACATATTCTATCTCACTGCTCTATGATGTTATACTCCTGGATTTTCTTTAAGAGAGCAAATAGAAATGCTAAGATCTATTCCAAGACCGATATCAGTGAAGAAAAGAACTGCTTGGAAGGACAGAAGCCACTAAGTTAAATACGAACATGAGTAAGATGCTGTCAAGGATAACAGGGAAGTTTCTAACATGGGATGATTGCCACTAAACAAGAAATAGAGTGGGGGGAGTGGGTGTTTGGGGAAGGAGAGTGATTTTGGGCCAGTGGTCGGGATACTGTGGTCTCAATGCAGAAGAGAGAAGACATAGAAAAAATAGAAAGAAAAGGATATTATGTGCAGATGATCAAAAGGAGAGGATTAGATATTTTTAAAGGCCTGTATTGAACCAGGACTTCCCGATTATAAGAACAGTTTAATCTGTTATATTATTTTATCCCACAGTTATAGAGAAATGAGCAAGGGAAAAGAATAGGGCCTCTTCCACTAGCTTCTGTTGTTTCCTGACTCCATGTACACCATTACTACAAAGGAAGTTTTTCAGGGCGGCTGGGTGGCTCAGTCAGTTAAGCTGTTAAGCATCCGACTTACTTTGGCTCAGGTCATGATCCCATAATTCCTGAATTCCAGCCCCACGTCAGGCTCTGTCCTGACAGCTCAGAGCCTGGAGCCTGCTTCAGATTCTGGGTCTCCCTCTTTCTCTCTCTGCCCGCTCACCCCCTCCCATGCTCTGTCTTTCTCTCTCTCTCAAAAAAAGAATTAAAAAAAAATTTTTTTTTAAAAAAAGGAAGTTTCTCAGTTGTGTGACCAAGACAGTAGCTATGGCATTTTTTTCCAAATTTGTCAAAATAATGATAAAAAAATCTAAGTATCTCACTTAAAATATGACTTTCCCTCTATTTAACCACTTTAAATAGCCTGGAAAAGTGATTTTCATCTTGGGATATTTTATGTAATAGTCTATGAATAATATTTCAAAAGAGCCTACTTTGAATTGTGTTGCTTTAATAAATTCCAGATCTAGGTTAAATACACACACACACAGACTGTTCTTAAATTTGCAATTTCAATTTAAAAAGGTAAAAATAAATGGATTGGATAATAGACAGCTGTTCCCTTCCAGGATAAAGGTATACTTAAAAGAAATCTGAATCATTCTTGGTATAACAATTGCGTTTATTCTAGCTCAGCTGTCAATCTTCCATTGTATTATGAAGGCCTGCCTTGTTCAAGGCATTTCTTCTGGAATTTTATACATTTACTAGAGTTTTCTTAATCTTTCCTCTGTATCTTTTCATCTCAGTTTCTCACATTTAGTCAGGTAATCTTAATAATTATAGTCAGGGTTATTTAAAAAAAAAGACCTCCCACTGAAAATGTAAAATAATAATTTGCTTTCTCTTTGTTTTTTATATACATCCATAGATATGACCATAGTACTCATAAAATTGACCCTAACCCTCTACAGGAGCATTTTTAAGTACATAGATTACAGTATAGGGAAGGCCAAGTGGCTCTCTCTAGGGTAGGAAGACTGAAATCTTATTCATTCTACTCATCTTATTTCCATTTAAAACAACTTTGATTGTCAACCTAGTTGAAAGACAAATTTAAAATTCAGCATTATAAAAAAACAACTTTCAAAGGACTTATATCCCATTCCGCTTTTTAGATGAAAGGAATATCACAGGAGGCTATATGAGGGGAGGAGAGTGATAAATATTTCTCAGATTTAATTATTTCAAACCCAATTTTGCATTCTAACTTAGAGAGAACACCTTTAAAATAGACTTGTTCTGAATTTTCACCTAGAACACTTAACTTGCAGTTTCTCACCAAATTAGAAGTTACTTTGAGGACTAATTTAGTATGTTTTGTAATCAATCAATCAACCTTAGGGCTTACTTATCAGTAGTGAGTTTTCAAAAGTTATTCAGAGAGATGGCGTCTATTATTCCCAACAGCGGGAAGGGAAAATACCATCCATTAGCTCATCTTTAAATTGAGGTAAGCTGTTAGGTCAAAGCTGTAAATAAGTAGGCTTTATGAATATGACTGATGAAAACAAGAAACAACATTCATCATTTTGATTAGGAAAAGAATAGTATAATTTCAGGAACAAGACTGAGCTATTTCTTTCCACTGGCCTTAATCAAGAACATTAAGTAATTTTTCTCCAGAGTATTTACCATTATATACAGTCAGAGTTATGCTCAACAAAAACATCCAATATTACCAAGTAAAGATAAAATACTCCCGGGTTTTTAGGGATATTGAAATATCAGAAATAGTAAATGCTTTATTTCCATAATCTGCTATAGCTTTTAAAAGGCCTCACATACATTATTTCATTTAACCCTTGAAAGGATCTCTTTCAGGTAAAATTATTATTAACCTCTGCTCAGTAATGTAGTGGCAATGTTTATCCAGATAATAACTAGCAGACCTTATTTGATTCTAGGGCTTTGGATTTCAAAACCTGTGCTAGTTCTGATTTATCACTTTGCATTCCTGATTTTATGAACATACTTTCCCATCAACCACAAAGTAGTTTAAAAAAGATAGTCATAAAACATGATAATTTATACTTGGTAATTTTTCATATCCTTATTGCTCAGCAACAGTTGACACATCATTAATTCATAATTCTGTGATTTTTTTTAAATCATGAAGGTTATTTTATTTGCATATAATTGGCTACAGTTCAAGTTATTAAGTATGTAGCAAGGCAAGATAACTATTGTAAAATTTCATTCATTTATTCACTTAACACATATATTTCTCATAATCTGTGCAATAATCTCTATATTAAGTGCTGGGGCTATAAAGTCCATAAAGATATACTTCCTTCTCTTCAGGAGCTTACAGTCTTTTGAAAGAAAGTCAGGTAGATCAAAGATAGATTAGTACTTGTAGAGATATTTTCACTGCGTCATTGGTGCACAGAAAAAAGTGATAAGTTGTACTAAAATTGAGACTTATTCATGAAGAAGGTAATGTGTATGGTAAACTTTTTAAGATTTAACTATAAAAGAGAAGATGGAGGCACAGTGATTAGAAGGGAGGCCTAAAACAGGATGACTCTTTCTAGGACACACTGGCTCACTTTAGTCATGTGATCTTATGATGGGTGGGGCTCCTGGAATCAGCCAATAGGGCCTTTGGGGATAATCAAGCTGAGTCAAAAGGAGGAAGAAAAACAGAGAGGTGAGTGAGGAGAAGTTGGGAGAGTATTGTTCACATGGACAGAATTTCCTTCTCTTCCCCTTTGGAGAAGAAAGGGAAAATAGTCCTCAACCTCCAACAGAAGAAAAGTGCATTATAAAGAGGCTCCAAGGGATCCTTTGTAAAGATCAGGGCTGCTTGGCAAGAGAGACTAGCATGTCACTGCCTGCTTGGACTTGAGTATGGGTCAGATACTGATTTTCCCACCTGTGCCTCCTTGAACACGAGGGTAGGAGAATTGGAGGAAGATGTTAGGGCCTCGGGGAGGGGGGCACAGGAAGCATGGAATAGCCTTTAAGCCGACCATTGGCATGATAAGGATATGTGCAGCTATCCAACGCCAAACCAACAGAACAAAATGATGGGCTGGGGGAACCTGAGCAGCAAGAGGGGGGTGGTGTACCAACACCAAAAAGTGGGTAGAAGAGGTCCAGGTGGAACTGGCTGCCCCACAGCTGGAAATTGTCAAGTTAGATGACTCCCAGGAGGGCTGCTCATGGACTTGACCATTTGGATTTCAACAACAGGGCCCCCATCCCCCACCCCGTGAACTGTCACTCTTAGCCAGGGAAGCAACAACAATTAACATAAAACTACAGAAGTGTCCATAAGGAAGAGACACCGGTTTATCTTCCTCCTACCTTCCCCAGAACACTGGGGAGGAGCTGGAGCCAGGAAACAGGAGAGAAAGGAAGGGTCCCAGAGGCAGAACTATCGCTTCCCCTTTCCATTTTAAGGTGAGAGAATGAGCAGTAAGAGTAAATCATTCTCCCTAACCCATGAGAGTGATCAGCCCTATAGGAGGGAAGTAAAAGAGATATAAGACACAGAAGCTCTAACTTCTACAATGGAGAGATTTTAAACAATCAAGAGTAGTAAGGAAGTCAGTAAATTTGTATTTTGTAATGTACTGTCCAGTGGGTTGGGGATGTTTGACATAGTATAGTTTTTGAGGAGGGTGACTAGAGAAAGCAAAATCTGGGTCATGTGATGCCTCCACTAAACAGTGAACACTTAGCTGATTGCAGCTAGATGTACTGAGAAGAGCAAAAGATGGGCCTAGAGAGGTAGGCAGGGGTTAGGACAATACAGGCAACAATGTGCTAAACTAAAAAGAATTTTGGATTGAATGTCATGGGGAGCCATTGAAAGATTCTAAACAGGGAAGTCATATAATGAGTGTAAAAAGTACCCTTTGGCAGCAAAGGAAACATTTTGCAGGAAATGCCAGACTCATCTAGTTTAGGTAGGTTTTCAAAAGTACAATAAATAAAACACCATTAAAAAACTCCAGTATAATTAACATATAGTGTTATATTAGTTTCTGGTGTACACTATAGTGAGTGATTCAGTAATTCCATACATCACCTGGCACTCATCAGGACAAGTGCCCTCCCCATCACCTATTTCACACATTCCCCCACCTCCCTCCCATCAGTTTATTCTCTATACTTAAAGTCTGCTTTTATCCTTTGTCTCTCTAATAGTTTCCTATGTCTTCATTTACAGATTTCTTCAAAACTATATGCTTTTAGTGGTCTTTACAGTAAAGTAATTTAGAATGCTAAACTGTGTTAATCTCTCTAAATCCCATCTTTACTCCCAACATTGACCTGAAAATATTCAGTAGAATGTCATATTTTAGAGAGAAAATTCCCCATAGGTGTTCCCAAAAATTCATCAACAGTATGGTCATAGTTAAAAATGTTCTTGAAAACCGAATGCCAAGTAGAAAAACATTTCTAATCAACATTGCTGAACACGGACATTTTTACCTCATTAGCTAATCACTGGAAGCTAAAAACTGAACCTTGTTCCAACTTTTTTATTTTAGGGAAAGTAGAATACATTGCTGAAAATTTGGGAAAAATGAGAGATTTTTTTAACCCTGTATATTTAGGAAAACATATGACCATGTGTTTTATATGTAACATGTGTCATTAAAATTGCATTAAGTTAGGAGACGGGAGGAAGAGGAAGTCTACTCGGCGAAGCCAGAAACTGAATATTTCATTTAAATTCTCTTGTCTTTACCTGGAGCATCTGTGGTACAAGAAACAAGGCAGCTTATCTTTCTTTTCATCTAATCTAACTGTAGAATATTATATCATTTTTTTAATTTCAATTTAGCAGGCAACAAAAAAAAATTCCCCAAACAATAAATAGCTAAAATTTAATCAGATGAAATGTGTTTTAGCTATGGAGCACAGTAAAGAAATGAAGGTATTTTTTTTTATAAAGCGAAAATATAGCATAAAGACCAAAATTAAAACTATTAGGGATTGCAAATTAAATCACTGTTAAAACAAAAAAAAGAAGCCAAAAGCCTTAAGAACTCAAAGTGTGGTCTTTGACCAATAGCATCACTGAAATTACCCAGAAGTTTGTTACAAATATAGGATTCCAGGCCTCACCCAAGGCTTGCTGAAATAGAATTTACTTTTCAACAAGACCTCTAAACAATTCTTATGCCCAGTGAATTTTGAAAAGTTATAGGAGGGCCTGCTGAATGCCTTAGATAACTCTACTGAATGGTTTCTACCACATGACTTAGGAAGTTAATTTGGCCAAAACCTGTTTCAAATAGTGACACTTTTTTTTCCCTTTCAGATAGCTAAAACAAACCTAAGTTTGCTTTGTACCTATTTAATTCTTTCTCAAATTTCCAATATATTAATACCTTTATTTATGGGGACTAATTTTATTTTGCCAAGTAAAAGGAGTCTAATTGGTTGATTTAAGGAAAAGTTTTTCTAGAAATAAACACCATGGTTTAAAAAGCACCCTCATAAATTGAAAATTCCATTCTCATTATGGGGTACAAGCCCTGGTGTGTGCTATATAATGAAAGACGGTTTTCTTTCTGTCAACTGTGCTTTTTTTTTATTTGGGCGGAGTTTAAGCAAGAACCATTCGCTCGCTTCTATTATTCTTTTTTTTAATGTTTTATTATTTATTTTTGAGAGAGAGAGAGAGAGAGACAGAGCATAAGTAGGGGAGGGTTAGAGAAAAAGGGAGACACAGAAGCAGGCTCCAGGCTCTGAGTTGTCAGCACAGAGCCCCATGTGGGGCTTAGACTCATGAAACACAAGATGATGACCTGAGCCCAAGTTGGATGCTTAACTGAGCCACCCAGGCACCCAGCTTTTATTGTTCTTTACTCTCTTTCCCTTGTAATGATATATATCACCTTCTTTAGGCAATAGCTCTGTGAGTAGAAAGCCTGGGGTAGGGGGAGGAGGGATAGTCAATTTGCACTGACTGATTTCAAAGACCTATGACAAATGTTAAGAAAAATCACTGAGAACAGATGTGATCATGAAGATAAAGAAGAAAGAATGGGAGTGTCACCTGGGAAATGTCAAAGATGGCATATTGTGAACAATCTCAACACAAAAAAAACTGCTTAAAAATAAAGCTTTCTGTTTTCCTAGATGTTATAGGCTATGTCATCTTGTAAGTTTTCCTAGACAACTTTTATTCTGAATGGTAGTTTTGTGGTTATAAAACTATAAAGTAAACTTTCATTTTAGTCTTTATTAAAAGAGTATAGGAACTTTAGCTTTTAAAATGCCCAATGGTATCATTCACTATTGTTTATTCATTCATACATTCATTTCTTCAAAAACTCTTCATCGAGTTAACTATGTTCCAGGGACCATTCTAGATGACCAGAATACATCAGTAAATCAAAGACCACTGCCCTGGAGAAGCTTGTGTTCTGATGCTAGAAAGAGGGCAATATAAATTACCTATAAATAAAATACATAAATAATTGCTAGAGGATTCTATTATAAACTGAATTGGTAATTCATTTCCTTTCTATTCCACATGTGTGGAGAATAAGTATATGTCAACAGTGATAGGAAGGAAGCCTACAGTACTATACAATGAAGAAACCAGGAGTTGCTCTTAAACAACTTAGTAATTGAGTGAAGGGTATATAATAGGGACACAGGTAAATATTATGCAAGGCAGATGATATAAAGTAGTAAAAAAGGCATTATAAAGGGTTTCAGGGGACTTAGGGGAAGGAATTTTTTATTTAAATAAATGAAATGACAAGAAATGAGGAAATGGAATATTCCATCAGAGAAAGGAAGTGCTAATTTTAAAAAGCTTAAATAATAGATGTGACAAGTTGTGCTTAAAGAAAATATTTCAACTGTGTAATAAAAAAAACATTTCCCAAGTTGAAAAATATATTTTAAAAATCTGGCTGATTTCAAACTTCAAAGAATGGGAGCTCTGAGCTTTGATTAATCCAAAAGGAATATTTATATAAGGTTTTATAAACGGCCAATATCTTTGTTTTGAGACCATTCCCTTTCCATTATGTACCTTCTTTGTTTGCTGCTGGTATCACTCAGCAACTGTGTTTTTGTGAAGTGTAAATTAAAATTGAAATCTAATTTTCTTAGCTTAGAAATTGTTCCATTTGTTAGTTTTGAAATATAGGGCACTGTTAGGTAAAGGTGGAAATTGTGGCAGTTTTCAATTGCCAGTCAAATAGAAAACCAAGGTCTAAGAGGATAAATCATCTGTAAAACACCCAGTAACAAAGGCCTCCATTGTTAGGTTAGTGTTTTCGTAAGGGCTCTAAGACAAGATGAATTCACTCTGATTCTCTAAAGAATTGGGGCTTACCAGATTCTTTTTTTTTCTGTTTTTCTCCCTAAGCTACAGATGGACCAACAAGGAAAGTCAGCGTAGAGACCATGGAGATACCCAAATGTGCACAGGAAGAGTACAAAGAGATTCTCTGAACTCTACGAGGCAACAAATGAAGCAATAAATATTAGGCCAGTATAAAAATGATATTGAGCATTAACAGTTAACTTTTATATTAGCTTCACAGTTTACAAATGTCTTTCCCAGACCATAAGTTATTTGAATCAAAACAACTCTCCTTTCATCAATCATTAATTATCTGTTAGTCACTATTATTCATAAAATAGGCTCAACTTAATTCCACTGTCTCCTGTGGATAAGTTTTGAACTGTGGTTGTTTTGAGTTCATTCTTGGGATGGATGGATGGAAAGAAACCTCTGAATTGCCTCAGCCGTAAAATCGGATACCATGCAATAATCTGGTGGAGCAGGGAAACAAATAGATATGCAAAAGTTCTTTCAATCACAGAAAACCTAGCCTAAACTGATTTCAACCAACATGCCTCCTGCTGTCTGGCCTATTTAACGCTACGTCCAGGATGGAGTTTAACTGTCTGGTTTCCCTGCATTGGGACACGGTTCTCCCCAGAACCAATAGCTGTAGCCATGGGCAAAAAACAAAATGCCCTAATTGTCTAGGCTCAACCCAGGTCAAATGCCCCATCCCTGGAGCTGTAATAGAAGACAGAGGTTGGACTTTGAATTCTATTGCTGGAACAATGGAGACTAACTAGTACATTACCTAGTACATATACCTAGTACATCTAAGGAGCAAAATGTTGCAAAGAAGGGTGTTTCATACCTTGCTATTGTGTTCTTTCCATGGCTAGACTGTTCCTTCTCTAATCCAAAAGCTGCCCGTAATTTATGAAGCAAATTTCATACTTCTTATCCTGATATTTTAGGTGCTTCATCACCCAGTCATACCAACTTACCTAACCATTCCCAGCTCCAGCCAAACAGTGCTGCGCTGGGCCTTTGTTTCTGCTGCTTTCTTTATAAAATGCTCTTTCTTTGCATTTTTGCTTGTCTAAAGTATATTGATAGTTTAATAATTGAAGCAAAGACCATGTACGTTGATAAAGCTGAAAATTATCCTTCTTTCAATACCCAGAACTGTAAACCTCTCACACAGTAGCCACTCCACTCTACCTCAGTTGCAGTTATTTCTGAATCTGTCTACCAGAGTCTATATTCCTCACTGAAGGTGGGGTTTAGATCTCAAACATCTTTGGGGCTCCTCAGTGGCTGTCAGTTAAGCACCCAACTATGGCTCAGGTCATGATTTCGCGGTTCTTGAGTAGGATCTCCACATCTGGCTCTGTGCTGACAGCTCAGAGCCTGGAGCCTGCTTCATTCTGTCTCTCTCCCTCTCTCTCTCAAATCAATAAAGATTAAAAATAAATAAAAAAGATCTCAAACATTTTTGCTACCTGTGAAACAACAAAGTAACTTACATTCAATAATATGAATATTTTATAAAAAATACCTAAACATGGAATATTCAGGGGGAAAAAATAACATCCTAGGTTTCTATTTAGGCAGAATTTTTTTTTGACATTCGAAATCAAGTTTTAGCAAGTCAATAATTCATTTGTTCATTCAGCCTTTCATTTGTTGAATCTTTGACCACCACAAACTCTTAGCCAGGTACTGTGCAAGGTGAGAGAGACACAAAATTAAATGGCTTCATTCTCATCTTCAAGGAACTCATGGTTTACATGGAAAAGACACACAAGTAATTAAAGTATGACAGAAGAAGATGATGTAGGAACACAGAGGAGTAAAAGATGAATTGTGTCACAAAAGTTCTTAAAACTTTCCACAAAAAAAGAAACATCTGGGGCGCCTGGGTGGCTTAGTCTGTTAAGCGTCCAGCTTCGGCTCAGGTCATGATCTTGTGGGTTCGAGCCCCGCATGGGGTTCTGTGCTGACAGCTAGCTCAGAGCCTTGAGCCTGCTTCAGATACTGTGTCTCCCTCTCTCTCTGACCCTCCCCTGCTCATGCTGTCTCTCTCTGTCTCTCAAAAATAAATTTAAAAAAAAACATAAAACAAACAAAAAAAGAAACATCTGAATTGGAAAGAAGGGGGCAGGAGAACAGCAGGCATAAATAAAATCAAAGAAACACATTGTGATTGGAGACTGTGGGAATTTAATGTAATCAGCGTTGAGTTCATTTTGGGGTGTAGAAGAAAATGGGAATGGGAAAATTTATCAGTCAGCTAATAGAAGGCTTTGTACTATATTGAAAGGAGTTTACATTTTATCGTGTAGGTAATTGAGCATTAGCCAAGATTTGACACGGAGGATTAATATCAGATTTACACTCTAGACAGTAGTGTACAGAATGGATGGGGGTTGGAAAAGAGACCGCAAGATGGTTAGAAGGTGAGTATGACTTTAAAGATTCTAGCTTGGGAAACAGGATGCATTTTAGTGTCACCCTCATTAATTGAGGCAGGGAATATTAAAAGTAACATTTGGAGGGTAGGGAAAAAATGATTATGTTGAATTTGAGATTCATGGACCCTTTAGGTGGATGTATCTAACAGATGAGATACACAACTAGAAATCATTACTACTTTACTTATCTCACCACTGGTTATGAGCTTCATAAAAATGAAAATGTTTTAAAAGTAAAACAGAAAGTATACAGTCTTATATACAGCAAAAAATATTGCACCATGAAAATTATTATACACTGCAAAGGTAGATAAAAACATAATTGGCCATTTGCCTTATGTGGTTTATATTTTACAAATGGGAAAGGAGATTAATACATTAATGACTAAATGTGTAACTTTTTATGTCAGTTCCATCCGAGTTGCTCAGGATGGTGTCTTCAAGTTCCTGCACTGGTCTCCCAGATAGTGAAGTTCAGAGGGCTGATACTTTTCGAAACATTTTCCAGTCCTTTGTGTTAAGAGTTTATTGTATTTTTCTTTGCCTTTCCTCTCTGGAATTTTATTCCAACTACTGTCATTTTCTGTGCATCACAAAAATCTACTTAGCTGTTTGGTTGTATAAAAAGGTTACAGGGGGTGCTGGGGTGACCCCGTAAGTTAAGCGCCAGACTTCAGCTCAGGTCACGATCTCACAGTTCGTGGGTTTGAGCCCCTCGTCAGGCTCTGTGCTGACAGCTGAGAGCCTGGAGCCTGCTTTGGATTCTGTGTCTCCCTGTCTCTCTGCCTCTCCCCCACTCATGCTCTTTCTCTCTCATTCTCTCTCAAAAATAAACAAACATTAAAAAAAATTAAAAGGGTTACATTAGGGGCACCTGGGTGGCTCAGTCAGTTAAACATCCGACTCTTGGTTTCAGCTCAGGTTATGATTGCATGGTTCATGAGATTAAGCCCTGGGTGGAGCCCTGCGCTGGCTCTGTGCTGCGGGTGCGGAGCTTGCTTGGGATTCTCTCTCTCTGCCCCTGCCACATCACTCTCTCTCTCTCCCTCAAGATAAATAAAACTTTGAAAAAAGGGTTATGGTAGTGTTAATATAGTTTCAGTTATTTTGTCAGAAACCACTGAAAAAAGATAAGCTGGAAGATTTCTTTTGGTTTCTGAAAAATCATAATCTTATAAACTACATGGTAAGAAAGTTTATATGTAGGTTAAATATCAGTCACCTTTAAAGTTAGAATGATAAGCTCTCATTTGAATGCTTACACACCCTTGGGAAAATAATTTTCTTACATGTTAAAATTCACTCTTGAATACTTGAGCCATTGGCCAACATTGAAAACTTGGGTTCTCAATTGTTCTATACTTCACCGAGAGCACTGTGATGGCAGCCAAAGCTGAAGTCTGATGTGGATATTATTGGGTTTGCCAGCTAATTAAATTAAAAATTTTTTAATGTTTATTTATTTTTGGGACAGAGATAGAGCACAAGTGGGGGAGGGGCAGAGACAGAGGGAGACACAGAATCTGAAGCAGACTCCAGGCTCTGAGCTGTCAGAGCACAGCCCTACGCGGGGCTTGAACTCATGTGCTGGAGGTCATGACCTGAGCTGACGTCAGATGCTTACCCTACTGAGCGACTCAGGTGCTCCTGGTGACTAATTAAATTTAAACAAAAAAAATTGCTAAGATAGAATCCCACCTTACAGGACATTATACTCAATTGCAATATTTAACTAAATAAACTGAGAGAAAATATTTGTAAAACACATATTTGATAAAGACTTCTATGGACACATATAAAGAACTCTTATGACTCAATAATAAGAAAAGAGCCCAGGAAAAAGTCTGGAAAACCTCCAAAAATGTGGAGGTTAAAAACCACCCTACTAAAGAATGATTGGGCCAATCAGGCAATTAGAGAAGAAATTAAAAAATATATGGAAACAAATGAAAATGAAAATACAACAATCCAAACTCTCTGGGATGCAGCAAAGGCAGTCCTAAGAGGAAAGTATATTGCAATCCAGGCCT
>JAQQST010000089.1:0-15321 GCA_028646485.1 Cryptoprocta ferox | reverse complement strand
TTACCATTGTGACCATTCTGCATGAAAAGCACTTGACCTCTCTAATCTAGACAGTCAGGGAAATCTCCAGGAGGAAGTGATATCTGAAATAAATTTGAACTGACAGGGAGTAATTAATTTTGTATATTGGGAAAGAGGGGCCTGAAGAGGAAAGAAAACAAACAGAAATGGTGTAAGAGCAGGAAGAATCTCTGCTTCTTCAAAGAACTGGAAGAGGACAAGAGGAATGAAAGTACAGAGAGGGAGAGTAAAAGGAGAGAAGGCTCGTGGAAGGAGAATGTCTGTTAAGTATTTTAGTTTCTAACCTAAGGACATGAAGGAGCTACTAAAGAGATTTAAGGAATAGGTGTCCTGAGAGCTTTGGCATTTTCTGAAAAGATAGCTCTGGCTAGAGTGGAAAGAATGGATTCTGAAGGGAGAAGAGTAGGGAGAGATGTGGAAAACCAGGCAAAAAACCATTGCATCAGTCCAACTGAGAACAACAGACATTTGTAAGAGAGTGGTGGCAATTGGAATGGAAAGAAGAGATTCAAGAAACATTTAAGTTACGTTTGGCAGAACTCGAAGGTAGATTGTATTATGCATGATGAGGCTGGAGTGGGTGGAGTCCATTCTGGGCATCCTGAATTCAGGGTGCCTATGAGATATCCAAAGAGAAATGCCCATTAAGCAGTTGGATATATGGATACAGAGCTTAGGGAAGAAGTCAGAGCTATAGATATTCATGTCAATAATAATATTACCTCATATCAGTGAAAGACCAGTACTATGAAAACTATAAAACACTGATGAAAGAAATCAAAGACAACACAAAGAATAGAAAGACATTCCATGCTCATGAATGGGAAGAACAAAATTGTTAAAATGTCTATACTGCCCAAAGCAATCTACGCATTTAATGCAATCCCTATCAAAATACCAACATCATTTTTCACAGAGGTAGAACAAACATTCCTAAAATTTGTATGGAACCACAAAAGACTGAATTGCCGAAATAGCCTTGAAAAAGAAAGCAGAGGTGGAGGCATCACAATTCCAGACTTCAAGTTATACTACAAAGCTGCAGTAGTCAAAACATTATGGTACTGGCACAAAAATATACACATAGATCAATAGAACAGAAAAGCAAACCCAGACATAAGCCCACAACTATAGGGTCAATTAATCTTCAACAAAGCAGGAAAGAATATACAATAGTAAAAAGTCTCCTCGACAAATGGTGTTGGGAAAACTGGACAACAACATGCAAATGAATGAAACCTGACCAATTTCTCACACCATGCACAAAAATAATTTCAAAATGGATGAAGGACCTAAATGTGAGATAGGAAACCATCCAAATCCTATGGGAGAACACAGGCAGTTATCTCTTTGATATTGGCCAAAGCAACTTCTTTCTAAATGTGTCTCCTGCGGCAAGAGAAACTAAAGCACAAATAAACCATTAGGACTTCATCAAGATAAAAACCTTTTGCAAAGTGAAAGAAACAGTGAACAAAACTAAAAGGCAATCTACAGAATGGGAGAAGATATTTGTAAATATATAAAGAGCTTATAAAACTCAACACCCAAAAACTGAATAATCAAACTAAAAAATGGGCAGAAGACAAGAATAGACATTTTTCCAAAGAAGGCATCCAGATGGCCAACAGACTCATGAAAAGATTCTCTACATCACTCATCACCAGAAAAATACAAATCAAAACCACCATGATATATCTCTTCACACATTTCAACAACACAAGAAATAACAGGTGTCGACAAGGATGTGGATAAAGGGGAACTCCTTTGCACGGTTGGTGGGAATGCAAACTGATGCAGCTGTCTTGAAAAGAGTAAAAATAAACTTAAAAATAAAACTACCTTACGATCCATCAAATGTACTACCAGGCATTTACTTGAAGAATACAAAATATTGATTCAAAGGGATACATGTACTTTGATATTTACAGTAGCATTATCTACAATAGCCAAATTATGGAAAGAGCCCAAGTATCCATTGACTGATGAATGGACACAGAATGACTGGGCATCCCCAAAAGTTGATAAGGGAGCATGCAGGCTGAAAGCATAGCTACTTCTTAGGGAAGGAGCTCCTTTTGAGAAATTTAGCTTGGAGGTTTGGAGTCTGAACGTTATTGACGTAATATATGCTTTACCATATGAATTTCTCTCTATCCTTTGAAGCTTTCCCTACAGAAACTGTCAAATAGCTTGGTAGGGCTCTAAGATAAAACTTCCTTTATTTCAGTGACTATATACAACAGAATATATATACAACACACACATACACATGCGCGCGCGCACACACACACGCGCGCACACACACACAATGGAATATTACTCAGCCATCAAAAGGAATGAAATCTTGTCATTTGCAATAACATGGATGAAACTAGAAAATATGCTAAGTGAAATAAGTCAGTCAGAGAAAGACAAATACTGTATGATTTCACTCATGTGGAACTTAAGAAACAAAACAATCGTGCAAAGGGGAAAAAAAGAGAGAAAGAGAGGAAGACCAAGAAACAGACTCTTAATGATAGAGAACAAAGTGATGGTTACTGAAGTGGGGGGTGCATTAAATAGGTGATAAGGATTAAAGAGTGCAATTGTGATGAGCATTGGGTATTGCACAGAAGAGTTGAATTATTATATTATATACCTGAAACTAACATTATACTGTATGTGAACTGGAATTCTAATAAAAACTTAAAAAAATAATTTTACTTCATATCTGTCAGGGAAATTCAATATAAAATGTGCCTAAACAATGCCTGAAACTTAGTAGGTGTTCACCACACTCCTAAGAAACTTCCTCCTCTACATAGTGGATTTCTTCCCTGAGTGATGACAGGTAGACCCAGTCTCGATCCCAGAATCCTAAGATCGATAAGTGGACAAAGTAATGGCTTTGATCCCAGAAAGTATTCAGATCCTTTCAAATGACCTCTGTGATGACTCCAAGAACATCGTATAGGTCATTGAAATAAAGGAAGTTGTCTCTTAGAGCTCTGCCCAGCCATTTGGCACTAAAAAACAGGCAAATAAGAACCCAAAGCTTTCTGTAGGGAAAGCTTCAAATGACAGAGAAAGCTTCCTGTGGTAAAGCATAAGTTAAATCAACAATTTCCAGATTCCAAACCTGCAAGCCAAATTTCTCAAAAGGAGCTCCCGCTCTAAGAAATAGCTATGCTTCTCAGCCTGCATGCTCCCTTATCAGCTTTTGGGGATGTCCAGTAATTCTGGGGTTCCTTAAATGGTAATTAAATCTAGAGCTTAAACACAATTCTTACAAAAACATTATCTTTTGGGGGGAAATAAGTCCCCATAGCAAGATACTACATGTCACATAACTCTAGGTACAAGTCAATTCCCAAGCAAAACATTTATAGACTTTGGGTGAAAGACTGGTTATAAAAAATAATAATAATAAGTATCTCTCCTCTATCAAAGCAACAGATTTTTTTTCCTTTATTTTCCCCAGAAGAGGTTATAATTAATCTCAAGAAACTGAGTAGGTGAGTGTATATTACCCATGTTTAGACTTGTGCCATCTGTCTAAACTTAGTGTGTTTCAGTTAAAAAGAATCTTTAGAAATATAATTCTTATCAATCAACCAGTAACTGCCTACATGCTGCTTTATGCACAATTAGTTGAAACTTTATTTTTCTTACCCTATATCGGACTCTTTTGCCCCAAGGTGCTGTGACTCTTCTCAGAAGTTATAAAATTATGTTATAGAGAAAAAGCCCTGAAATCTAAAGCTAGAAATGTTTTTCTATAGATGGATAGATGGTACATGATAGACGTAGATAGATAGAGATAGGTATATTAAACCATTTAAATTTTGTGTGAATCAGCCAAATCAAGATCATTCCCTTTACTACTCTAAGAAATGCAGATTTCCATGGAGTTCATGCACAATTGAATCAATTAAATTTTTATGAAACACAAAATTCTGAGAAACACAAGGACACAGCTATAATATAAGGGAATTTTTCATGATGTCTTATGAAAGATTTAAACTGAAATAAAAGCATGATCCATTAACCTTATATCAGAGCTTACACATTCTGCAAGATCAAGGCCAACGGTGACTTAGCTTGTGGAAACCAATACAGAATATTAGAAAGGCTATCTACTGTGGGATTTTTGGCAAGTCACTTAACATGTTTGCACTGGTTTGCTAACTCTAAATGGGGTAATAATTCCTACCTGGCAAAACTACCTGAGGATTAAGCTATTATGTATATACAGCTGTCACATAGTAAATACTCATAAATGGAGGCCACTATGATTTATTACTGCTAAGATTATTATTGATCTGAATTTAATTTTAAGATCATTTATGTAAGCACTGCACCACTTCTTACCCAATATCAGTTCATCACAGGAAAAATAATAGTTGTCAGGAGTCCTTGCTATGTTAAGTCCTTACTCAATAACTACTAAGTAGGCTAGGTTGTTTTCTATCAAAATGTCGTATTAAACCTCAACAAGATCGGTCAAATCATTAGCTGTCGAATTACTGTGTTCTATCAAGTTGGCATACTTGAGTATTTTATTTTTTAATCTGAAGATGGTTGCAACTTTTGCTTGCTGATCTTTTACAGTGAGAACCAATTAAAGATTGTTTTTTAGTTGGGGGGGTGGTTTTGGTATAACTGGATTAATCATTCTAACTTATATTAACTGTATAAAGCTATAATTTGTACTATATCATTACACATATAATGTGCTGAAGAAAGTCTACCTAAAAAACTGGAAGAGTTACCCTGTAACAAAAAGAGGATATATCTTATCCAACCTAAAGATATACCAAAGCAACTAAAATAAATAAATGAGTGATGGGGTAAACTACCTAAAAAATTGAACTTCTGATTTGAATCAACTACTCTTTTTTCTTATTTTTATTTGTAAAATTAAGAATTCTTGCAATGGTTATGCAAGTGAATATAATTTATTATAATTTAAAAGAATTATTTTTGAATGTTAAAACTATGACAATATCCCATATACTATATTTGTATGAAAATTATAAATTCTAGATAAATACCCAGAGATGTTTCCTCTACTTTGTAGAAGAAAATATTAATATTGGAAACATTAAAGAAATTAAACAGATACTTCTTTTTTCATAAAGATGTTTTTAGATGAGAATTTTTGTGTTGACTATAAACTCAGGAGGAAAACAAAGTTAAATTTCTTATTTAACATTACAAATGTAAATTGAAAAAAAAATAAAGCAGTCTCAACATCAACTAAAAGAATATATAGATAAATATACCTTTCTATTCCCTCTTCAACTACCCAAGTGTAGATTTGTATTTCCTCCTGTTCAGTTTACTATGTCTTCCTGCCTCAAAGTCTTTTTCCTCTGTTCTCCCTGCCAGTCCAGACTTCACACGGACCACTAGGTTATCCATCTTAGAGCCCAGCTGTGCTCACGAGCAATCTTGCCAAAGCCATCAATTACTTTTGCTGCCTACCATATGAATTCCAGATGTTATAGCTTTGGCAGTCTGAACCCAGAATATCTTCTCTTCCTTCCCTTTTCCTATTTCTTAAAACTATTCTTTCCAAATCCTGTTTCTCAAACACCTGTCTGGTTAGACATCTTTCAAAAAGAAAAGGAAATGACTTGGGAAGAATTACATGCTAACACCTACCCTGGCTTTCCCTAATGTAATAACCTTAGGAAGGAATTAAGAAATTCTATAGTAAAGACACCTTAATTCTATAATAAAGACAGGGTTTTTCCTTTTAATCTAGCATGCTAGCAGTTTCCTTACTTGTTTGACTTCAAAACTAACACACTCAAATAAAACTGACATAGTTACTCTCTCTCTTTTCCAAAAATTACTTATTAAGGTGTTCTACACACACATTTTGGGAAATTCTGTTCTTAAATTTGCACCGTGCTTCAGGCAAATTGAATACCTGTCCATTCTTTGGTTACACCTGTGCTTTGACACCCTGTGCCATCCCCATGTTGTTACTCCATCTGCAACACTTTAGCTTCTCTTCTCTGCCTAGTGATTTAAGCATATGTTTTATTTCTCCAACTATGTTGAAAGCTTTTTGAGCACCAGATTACATCTACTTAATTTTATAAAATCTTCCAGAATATCATATATATAGCATAAATTTTCCTATTTGTAACCTGAATGAGTTTACAGTTATAGCTTACATAGCAAAGGCCCTTAGGTAGGGAAGAGGAGAATTAGGGGACTCTGGAATGGACAATGAAAATCATGGGGGAAGACAAGCTCTCTCAGCTATTATATAATCAGGAGTTTCAATCCCTGATGGTGGAATGAGATGCAAGTGGAGCTCCGATGCTTGCAATGTAGAGAAAAAAGAGAAGCAAAGCTAACAAAAGAACTAGTACCCACAGCAAATCTCTTCAAATAGAGGACATGTTTTTGAAAAGATAGGAATTTTAGAGAAATAATCCCCACGCTCTCAACTTCTGTATATATTCTATCCTAAACCCAAAAGGTTCTCCTTTCTCCCTTACCCTTCACACTCACCAGCTTTCCACGTGACAACAGAAAGTCACAGCTGTCCTATGGCTCATTTCCTCCCAAGGTATAAATCTTCCACAGCAGCAAAGGCACAACTTTACTACTGCTTTAATCAAGGCATCATAACCAACCCTCCCACTCATCCATATAATTTGACATCTTACATTTCATAATTACATATGAAAATGTATAATACATTTATATTGTTTTGTCCAATTGTATATTAATATTTATAATGATAACTCAAAGAAGGAAAAAAGTATAATGGTTAAAGCCTTTGGTTATATGAAAAAAAATAATTTCAATTTATAAATGATTTTTGTTGCAGAGAAGTATGATAGGGTGATCAATAAAAGTCTTTCAAGCATAAAAGTATATTACATTAGGATAAAATTCTTTGCAGAAAGTAAAATGAAAGTACAATTCAAGGAGAAAAAAGAAAAATGTAAAATTTCCAACTATTATAATTAGATCTTATATAAATACAAAATTTGTAGGTGATGGTTACTAAGCTACTTGTGATTTTGGGGTATTTCTTTGAAATATTTAAAAGAATGATGAAAAATTTTATTTCTTAATGTCAATACTTAGAATATGCTGGTAATTATATGCTTTCTAGCTATTTCAAAAAATTTCAGTTGTTTATGAAAAATTATAAATATCTACTTAAAAATATGTGATGGGTACATTTTTTAAAGGTTTTTTTTTTAGAGACGTGTGGGCAACAAAAAGAGAGCACGGACTTAAGGCTAAGTAGAAGGAAAAGTTTTGAGCCTAATGGTTACCACCCTGCCTCTAGATTAGGAAAAAAAGAAAAAAAGAAATGAAGACAAGAAACAGCTACTGATTATGGATGCACACACATACACATACCCTCCTTTTCCCTATTACACCTAACCCCCATCCTTGGCCTCTCTCCTCCACTAGCTCCACCTCTGCCACACCTGGTGGTTAAAGCCAATGGTTTCATTCACTGACAGAATCACAAACCAGGAGCCTTAAATTACTCCTGAGCAATGACCTGTGGCTGTCACCCTGTCCTTACCCTAGAAGGACCCACACTTCTGTAGCTAGAGGATACAGCAGGAAATGGAGACCCCCAAGGAAGTGGCAGCAAAGACTATGACCAGGAGGGAGAGGCCCACAAAAGAGTACACTGGAGTTAAGTGTGCAAAAGTATTTTGAGTAAGGACAGCAGCAGTCCACTCCAGAAGCTGAATAACCTTAGAGACGATGCTATGACTAAGTTTGTGAGCAGCTCCACACAAGGGCTGAAAGATGGAGCAGCCTTCATAGGCTATGTAGACAGATGCAGTGAAACACCTGTGAGCCCTCTGGGGCCTTGTGAGGAGAGGGAGACTTGGGTTCAGTGATCCAGAGTAGGGGGATCTGACCCAGAAGACATGAGAAGGCCCTGAAGCAAATGCCTATCTTCTTTGACTGCTACTGTCTTCTGCTGAAGACCTCCATGGTTGTATGGGCCACACTTAACATCTTTAATTCTGAAAAAACTCCTTAGAATCACTTTCACTCTGTCCTCTTCAATCCTAGGGTCAAAATCACACAGAGGGCTAAGAAAATATTTACTTAAGGTTTAAACATGCACAATTAAAAAAAATAGCTGAAATGCTTAAGTTTTTCATGTTGATTTCCCACATTAATCAAATTCTGAAGATAATCACTTCATCTTCCACTTCATTTATCTGGGTAAATCAGGCTGCCTCCGCCTAAGGGAAAAACACCAGACCACAACACGCTCAGGGTCATTTTCAGATCACAGGATTGCAGAGTCAGTCCTGTCAATGGCCACATGGGCAGGAACAATGGGAAGTGTGATCCAAGTGTTCAGTATCATCAAAGTACGTCAGCAACAATCCTTTCGTCTCTTACCCACACACAACTAACACATTTTCAGGTACTTGCCAACATGTAAATTCATTTAAAATGGTTGAAATTGATTTCTCCACATAAAATGGTCAAGAGAGTAGCTTTTGAAATTTATTTCTGGCCAGAGGAAGGCCCTCTAGAGTTCCTTTAGATAAACCTTTGTCTATGCCTGGGAACTGTGTGCAGTGACTTGAAGAAATAAGAACTCCCTTGGAATCAGATGACCTCAATTCCAACCCAACTCTACCATTTGTTATTTGTGTTTCCTTAGAACCTCAGATACTTCTTCTGTAAAATGAAGATAGTGACTGCCTCAAGGGAATGTTAAATAAGAAGACAAATAAAACTGGAGCCAGTGTTAATTCCCTTCCTTTCTTTTTGACACCAGAAAAGTATTATCACGGCATTAAATGCTTGGATTTGAATTGTTCTCCACCTGAGAGCAGAAGAACAATGAAATGAAATAGAAAGATAAAAAAAAAGGACATTTTTGTGGGTTCAGCAAAAAGACCAACTTTAAAAAAAAAAGCAAAAACTTGCAAATTATATGAATCTAGGTTAATTGTTCAGGAGCTTTCCGGTTGCAGTGAGCACTTAGAAACTTAAATCACATCCGTTCATGAATATTAAATCAAATACATCTAATTTAGCCTAAACTGATCTCCCAACATAAATAGTCATATAATGAGTCACAGAAGAGCATTAATTTTTTTAAATAAAAGAATACCAAGAGGATGATTTGACTTTAAGGAACTAGTTTTATTTTTTTTAGATAGCAACTAACAACTATAGACAAGCCAGTGGAAATATTTTGGATAATAATAATAATTTAGTTAAGACTTACTGATAATTATGTTCCAAGTACTGAATGCTAATACAGGCATTTGTGGGACAGTTTTACTTCTATTAATTCCTCCCAGACTTAAACAGTCTTACACAAAAGGCATTATTAGCATTGTTGTTGTTGTTGTTCCCACTATTAAGAATGAAGAGCATGGGGGGCGCCTGGGTGGCTCAGTCGATTAAACAACTGACTTTAGCTCAGGTCATGATCTAGCGGTTCGTGAGATTGAGGCCCGCATCAGGCTCTGTGCTAACAGCTCAGAGCTTGGAGCCTGCTTCAGATTCTGTGTCTCCCTCTCTCTCTGCCCCTCCCCTGCTCACACTTTGTCTCTCTCTCAAAAATAAATAAAAGTTAAAAATTTAAAAAAAAAAAAAAAGAGCATGGGGCCCAGAAAATTCCCCCAATGAGAAAACAAAGGGGCTAGGAAGTAACCCTAAAGTTGGCTTGCTTAATCAGTAGCTGGTAACATATCAGAAATAATGGACCCAAGAACCCTGGAAATAACAAGTAAACTGTCGAGGGAATTTGACTTCTAATTCTCTTCTTTCTCCATCTCCCTACTGCACAGATATAAGCACAGATCTGTTGTTAGAGCCAAGAAAAAGAGCATATTCTGTTTAAATCAATTTTATTAGTACAAATTTAGTTACCCTTTTAGCAGTACGATTTGAAACACTTAGGATCATAAAACTGATAAGATTTTCATTGTTGTTTTTGTTTTTACTGGTGAGAAAGACTATGTCAATAAAATAGAAATTGAGAAATTTTAAAATGTACCCTTATTTTTATTTTATTACGCTAAATAAACCCTTTAGCATATTATAAAATACATGTTATAATAATAGGTTCCCATTTACCAAGTCAATACATAAAATGGTAACAATTTTCTATAATACTCAAGACATGAAAAGGTAGAGATATGATGAGTAAAGTCTTGATTTTATTATTATTGTGGCTGTTATTTCCATCTCAGAATTTATGGTACTTTTCTCCAGAACTGCAGCCTGTTTAATAAAGTGGATCCTATCTGTCATGAACAAAACAATCATTTCTAATCCATGTCTAGGATTTCAATACGATGATGAGATATTCAGTGACACTTGGAAGACTCAGCAAGCATGACTGTAAAACTCTACACTAGCACTGGAAGCCCTCTCCAATTTCGTAACACCGTCAGTGGGTCTCAAGCTATCATATGTTCACATCTTTATAGAAAGGGAGTAACAAAAGTTGATTAGTTTATCTTGAGAAATTAAAAAAAAAAAAAAAACCTCAGGACAACATTATCTCTATTTCAAGGAATCAGCTCAAATCTAATAGAACAACTGTGTTAGCAATGGTAACCTTAAAAGCAAAAACCAGGGGCACCTGGGTGGCTCAGTCAGTTAAGCGTTCCACTCAAATTTAGCTCAGGTCATGATCCCAGGGTCATGATCTCAAGGCGGTGGGATTGAGCCCCACATAGTGCTCAGCACTGAATGTGGAACTTGCTTCAGATTCTCTCTCTCTCTCTCTCTGCTCCCTCTTTGCCCTCCTCCTTGTACATGTGCTCACTCTCTCCTCTCGAAAATAAAAAAATAAAAGCAACAACTAAAGGAGCATATTGTTTTTTACGGGAACCACATTTTATTGTTTTTACTTCTAAATTACTGAAGAAGTTCAGTAATTACAGTCTCAGTGGATTTTATTTTTTTAATTTTTTTTATGTCTTTATTTTATTTTGAGAGACAGAGACAGAGAGCGAGCAGGGGAGGGGCAGAGAGAGAGGGAGACACAGAGTCTGAAGCAGGCTCAGGATCTGAGCTATCAGCACAGAGCCCAACACGGGGTTCTCAAACCCATGGACTGTGAGATCATGACCTGAGCCGAAGTTGGACGCTTAACCGACGAAGCCACCCAGGCTCCCCTCAGTGGCTTTCAATTCTTCGGGGTTTTTTTTCCAAATCTTTATTTAAATTCTAGTTAGTTAACATACAGTGTAATATTGGTTTCAGGAGAATTAAATGCCTCATCACTTACATAAAACACCCAGTGCACAACACAACAAATGTGCTCCTTAATACTCATCACCCAATTAGCCCATCCCCCGCCCACCTCCCCTCCATCAACCCTCAGTTTGTCCTCTACAGTTAAGAATCTCTTATGGTGGGGCGCCTAGGTGGCTCAGTCAGTTGAGCGTTAGACTTCAGCTCAGGTCATGATCACACAGTTTGTGGGTTCAAGCCCCACATCAAGGCTCTGTGCTGACTGCTCAGAGCCTCAAGATTCTGTGTCTCCATCTCTCTCTCTGCCCTTCCACCACTTGTGCTCTGCCTCTCTCAAAAATAAATAAATACTAAAAATTAAAAAGAAAGAATCTCTTATGGTTTGCTTCCCTCTCTTTTTTCCCCTTCCCATGTGTTCATCTTGGTTTCTTAAATTCTACATATGAGTGAAATCATACGATATTTGTCTTTCTGTGACTGACTTATTTCAGCATGATATACTCTAACTCCAACCATGTTACTGCAAATGGCAAGATTTTTTTATTTTTGATCACCAAGTAATATTCCAATGAAGTTGTGGTGTGTACACCACATCTTCATTATCCATTCATCAGTTGATGGACATTTAGACCCTTTCCATAATTTGGCTATGGTTGATAATGGTGCTATAAATATCAGTGTGCAGGTGCCCCCGTGAATCTGTATTTTTGCATCCTTTGAGTAAATAACTAGTAGTGCAATTGCTGGGTAGTAGGTTAGTTCTATTTTTAAGTTCTATTTTTAAGTTTTTGAGGAACCTCTACACTGTTTTCCAGAGTGGTTCCACTAGTTTGTAGAAATTCAGCAGATTTTTTTACATTGATTTTATATCCTGCAACTTTGTTGAATTCATGTATCCGTTCTGGCAATTTTTTGGTGGCATCTTTCAGGTTTTCTACATAGAGTATCATGTTGTCTGTGAATAGTGAAAGTTGCACTTCTTCCTTGCCAGTTTGGATGCCTTTTATTTCTTTTTGTTGTCTGATTGCTGAGGCTAGAATTTCTAGTACTATGTTAAATAACAATGGTGAGAGTAGACATCCTTGTCTTGTTCCTACCTGTAGAGGAAAATCTCTGTTTCTTCCCAATGAGGATGATATTAGCTGTGGGTCTTTCATATATGGCCTTTATGAGGTTGAGGTAAATTTCATCTATCCAGGCTTTGTTAAGGGTTTTTATCAAGAATTTGTCAAATGCTTTTTCTGCATCTATTGAGAAGATCATATGACTCTTATCCTTCTTTAATTAATGTGGTATATCATGCTGATTGTTTTGTGGATATTGAACCTGCAGCCCAAAAATAAATCCCACTAGATAATGGTGGATAATTCTTTTAATGTATTGTTGTATTCAATTTGCCAGTATTTTGTTGAGAATTTATGCATCCATGTTCTTCAGGAATATTGGCCTGTTATTTTCCTTTTTAGTGGGGCCTTTGTCTGATTTTAGAATCAAGGTAATGCTGGTCTCATAGAATGAGTTTGGAAGTTTTCCTTCCATTTCTATTTTTTGGAAAAGTTTCAAAAGAACACGTAGCAACTCTTCTTTAAAAGCCTGGTAGAATTCCCTTGGGAAGCGATCTGGCCCTGGCCTCTTATTTGTTGGGAGATTTTTGATTACTGATTCAATTTCTTTGCTGGTTATGAGTCTGCTCAAATTTTCTATTTCTTCCTGTTTCAGTTTTAGTAGTTTGTATATTTCTAGGAATTTGTCTATTTCTTCCAGATTGCCCAATTTGTGGTCATTTATTTTTTCTTAATATTCTTTCATAATTGTTTATATTTCTGTGGTGTTGGTTGTGATCTCTTTCATTCGTGATTTTAGGTATTTGAGTCCTCTTTTCTTCCTGGTAAGTCTGCCTAGGGATTTATTAAGTTTATTCATTCTTTCAGAGAGCCAGCTCCTACTTTTGTTGATCTATTCTACTGTTTTTGTTTTGTTTGTTTCTATATCATTTCTTTCTGATCTAATCTTTATTATTCCCTTCTTGTGCTGGCTTTAAACTTTATTTGCTGTTCCTTTTCTAGTTCCTTTAGGTGTAAGGTTAGGTTTTGTATTTAACACTTTTCTTCCTTCTTGAGGTATGCCTATATTGCTATATACTTCTCTCTTATGACCACATTTGCTGTATCCTAAAGGTTCTGGACTGCTTTCATATTCATTTGCTGCCACGTATTTTTTTTATTTCTTCTTTATTCTTTGTTAACCCATTCATCCTTTAGGAGGTGTTCTTTAACTTCCATGTATTTGTGGTATGTCCACATTTTTTCTAGTGATTGACTTCAACTTTCATAGCGTTATAGTCTAAAAATATGTATGGTATGATCTCAATCTATTTGTACTTGTTGAGGCCTGATTTGTGACCATGTGATATGTTTCTGGAGAATGTTCCATGGGCACTCAAAAAGATGTGTATTCTGCTGCTTTAGGATGAAATGTTCTGAATATATCTGCTAAGTCCATCTGGTCCAGTGTGTCATTCAAAGCCATTGTTTCCTTGTTGATTTTCTGCTTAGATAATCATTAATTACAGTAGGTGGGGTGTTAAAGTCCCCTATTATTATTGTATTATTATCAATGAGTTTCTTTATTTGTTACTGATTGATTTATATATGTGCCTGCTCCCAAACTAGAGCATAAATATTTACAATTTTTAGATCTTGTTGGATATACCCCTTAATTATGATATAATGCCCATCTTCATCTCTTATTACAGTCCCTGGTTTAAAATCTAATTTGAATAAACAAAATAATACAAAAGGGAAGGGAAGCAAAAATAATATAAAAAAAAACAAAGAGGGAGGCAAACCATAAGAGACTCTTAAATACAGAGAACAAACTGAGGGTTCCTGGTGGGGTGTTGGGTGGGGGGAAGGGCTAAAATGGTGAGCTACATTAAGGAAGACACTTGTTAGGATAAACACTGGGTGTTATATGTAAATGATGAATCACTAAATTCTATTCTTGAAATTATTATTACACTATATGTTAACTTTGATTTAAATTAAAAAAGAATAAAATCTAGTTTGAAAAATAAAAAAAATAAAGTTGAGTTTACTTGATAGAAGTATTCCTACTCTGGCTTTGTTTTGACATCCATTAGCATTAGCAATATGTCTCCATGCCTTCACTTTCAATCTGCAGGTGTCTTTAGGTCTCAAATGAGTCTATGGTAGACAGCCTATAGATGGGTCTTATTTTTTATCCATTCTGATACCCTATGTTTTTTGATTAAAGCATTTAGTCTATTTACATTCAGAGTGTTTATTGGTAGATATTAATTTAGTGTCATTGTATTACCTATAAAGTTGGTGTTTTTAGAGATTTTTCTCTGTTCCTTTATAGTCTTTGTTACTTTAGGTCTTTCTTTCCCACTCAATAAGTCCACTTTAATATTTCTTGCAGGGCTGGTTTAGTTGTCATGAACTCCTTTAGTTTTGTTCTTCTTTTTTTGTTGTTGTTGTTATTGGTTTTTTGTTTTGTTTTGTTTTTTTGGGGGGTATTTTTGTCTGGGAAACTCTATCTCTCCTTGTATTCTGAATAACAGCCTTGCTGGATAAAATACTCTTGGCTGCATATTTTTCCCATTCAGCACGTTGAATGTATCATCCCAATCCCTTCTGGCCTGCCAGGTTTCTGTAAAGAGATCTGCTGCTAACTTGATTTGTCTTCCCTTGTAGGTTAGGGTTTTCTTTTCCCTTGCCATTTTCAGGATTCTTTCCTTATCTTTGTATTTTGCAAATTTTACTACAATATGTCTTGGTGTTGGCTGCCTTTTGTTGATTTTGATGGCAGGTCTCTTTGCCTCAAAGGAGCATTATTTAATGTCGCAAACACAATTTGGACTTGGCCTAAAATTTTTAAAGACATCGTCTACTCTAACCCAGCAAAAAAAGAGAACTACAGGCCAATATCCTTGATGAATACAGATGCAAAAATCCTCAACAAGATACTAGCAAATCGAATTCAACAGCACATAAATAGAATTATCCACCATGATCAAGTGGGATTTATTCCTGGGTTACAGGGCTGGTT
>JAQQST010000088.1:0-15346 GCA_028646485.1 Cryptoprocta ferox | reverse complement strand
AACCTCAACATATCTTGGGGACCTCTTGGAGAGGATTTGCTCAATTCATCAGGTATTGCAGGCCTGTCTGGAAAGTGCCTGGCTTGGCTTCTAGCCCGGAGAGGCTATTTCTAGAAGTTCAACCTAGAGTTTCCTTATAAAAGGTACCAGCAAAGCAAATTTAAAATCCTCATAAACAATTCTTATTCTTGTTGAGCTTATGTAAATAATTGGGCCAAGGTTGGTACAAGTGGACTTATTCCATAGCTATATTAGTCTCGACTTGGCCATGGGGTTTTTGGAGAGAAAATTTACATATAATGCAGTTATTCTCGCTCAACGGATATAAATAATTAAGCCTCGGTAAATGATCACACTACGCTGCCTTTATTTCATAAAATAAAAAAGGGGGAATTGTTGGGAAATGGGACAAACTGTCCTTATTGGACCTCCGTTCTCAGCACTGTCCTTGTGTATATATTGTCCTTATCGGACTTCTGTTCCCAGAACGCTCGGAATATGGGACTTGATGAAGTCCCAGGAGGACATGCAGGACAGAGCCTTCCTAATCATCAGTCAAGTGCGTCAAGAGACCACGGCACCGGAGGTATACCCATGCACAGTTGCAGGATGTTCCTGATCTGTCCTTCCTTTATCTGTAGCTACTGTTCTGAGTAAAACATTCACTGTAACATTTACTGTGCTCTCCAAGCTTGCAAGGAGGGTATAAAATAAGATGCTGTTCCTAATAAAGTTTGCCATTAGCCCTCAGTTCTTGGTCCATCTCCATGGCTTTCAGGGACGTTCACGGTACCCTTGCTTTCCGGGACCGTTCACGTTTCCATTGAGAAATGTCCCTCACGCCCATCATCGGTGTTTGGGAACGTCCCTGTTTCCTTGGCCCTCAGCCTTTGGGAACTGTCGTTGCGTCCCCCTCGTCATGTCCCCAGGACCCAAGGAAATCCTACCACAGATAAACATATGGAGGGGATAGAGGGATGGAAACAAACCATGAGAAACTCTTAAAGATAAAGAAAAAACTTGGGTTGATGGAGGAGTTGGGCCAGGGATCAGCTAAATGGTTGTGGGTATTAAAGAGGGCACTCGTAATGATGAGCACTGGGTGTTGTGTGTAAATGATGAATCACTGAATTCTTCTGAAACCAGTGTTGCACTATATGTTCACCAACAATAATAAATGTTCCAAAAAAATTAAAAAGCAAACAAATACAAAAAATTGTCTTAAGGGATTTGTCCTAGGAGGGTGCAAGTGTAGGAACAATTGGGTAAATAGGAATTATAGCCTCACTGATAGCTCTTAGTTCCTGTACTATTCTGCATGAGTCTTTGGACTTTTTAACTGCCAAGATAGGGGTATTATAATGTGAATTTCAGGGATGCAAATGTCCTGTCACTAAGAATTTTTGTATGAGGGACTGTAGTTCCTGTCTGGCCTCTGGACGTAAGGGGTACTGGGATTTCCTGGGGAAGAAATGAGAATCTTCATGTTGTATCCTTTTGAGCATTGCTGATAGAGCACCCTGGAATGGAGGTATCCCATAACTGAGGGACACCGATTGAAAAATGGAGACCTTGATGTTTGAAGGAGTGGAGGGCTCAAGAAGACAAAAAATGCCAGCAGGAGGTGGTCAATCTCAGAAAGACAAAGATTAGTTTGTACCTTTTATAGCATGTCGTTTCAAGTAACAGTGCTGGGTAGACAGGTAAAACAAGGAAGGAGTGGGCAAAGGTATTGTTACCCAAAAAACAAATTAAAGGGGAAATGAATCGTCCCCTCTTTGGGTGCCCATCTAGGCCTATGATGAAAATCAAGGACTGGAAGATGACACCTGAGTATTTTATAAGGGCAGAATAAGGGCTCCCATTTCTATTAGATATTCAGTTTTGTCTCCTGCCACACCCAGGGATACCCAAGGCTCCGTCATAGAGAGGGAGGTCATGGGTGCCAGCACAGCCTCTGGGCCCCATCAGCCAAAGGAGGGGAGATCATCCAATCCTCTCCTGCTCCATTAGGCTCCTCATAATCGAGGTACAGAGCTTACAGCAGCTGCCTTTGCATAGACTGGCCTTTGCCTGAGGCTTGGGGCTTTGGGGCCCAGGATGACCCTCCCACACAGAAGAAGAAGGGGAAGTCCCATCTCCAATTCCCTGATTGTTTGCAGGCCAGACACGTCTGACGGAGGGAGCATATGACACTCCTGGGCCAGATGCCCCAATTGGCAACAATGGAAGGAGGCTTGATGAGCCCCTTGGGCACAGAGATGCTTAGCCACTGGACCTTTAATGGCTTTTGCTCCTGGATGGACCCAGAGAAGGTTGGGGAGCGATAGCTGCAGCCATATGTTGCGCTTTACTGTTTGTTTTTCTATTCCCTTTTAGCCCCCAAGACTACCTCTCAGTTATTGAAGACCTTGAAAACCATACCCAGAAGTGTGGGGTTTGGGGTCTGGAGTCCCTGATTGAGCTTTTGAAGCTTGTGTTTGATATTAGGGGAGGTCTGGCTGATAAAATTCATTGCGGTGCCCTCTGGGCTCTCAGGATCTAGGTTGGTTTATTTTCTCATGGTCTCTATTAATCAGGAATGAAATACAGCAGGATTTTCATTGGGTCTTGGATTATTTCTTTAAGTTTTGCATAATTGACAGGTTTTATGACTGCTTGTCGCATACCCTCAATTAGGCAGGTTATTATGTAATCTTGATTAACTCTACCAGGATCTCCTGCCTGATAATTTCATCTAGGGCCAGCATTTGGGACTGCCTGTACCCCCACTGGAGTAAGGTCAGGATTACAGGTATGGGCCTCATCAGCCCACCTCTGAGACAAAGACCAGATATGGGTGTTTTTCCTCATGGGTGCAGTGCATAATAAAGATTATCTGAATGTCCTGCCAGGCAAGATAGAAAGCAATTGTGAGACTTTTGAATTCCTTAATGAAATGGGAAGGATGCTGGCTAAAGGAACCAAGTTTTGTTTCTATGTGAAACAGATCAGACATTGGAAAGGGAATGTGGACTCTAATGGTCCCCACATCCCATTCACTACCTCTGGAGGGACATGACATTTTGTGGAGAAACAGAAGTCAGGTCTTTAGGCTCTTGCTTAATGCCAGATTGAGTATGGGATGGAGAGAGGGGGCCTTGGTAGGGTGGTGTTGTGGTGGCAGCAATGGTCTTAAGGTGTTAGTAGAATCCAGGGGATCCTCTGTGTCTTCAGGGGGAGGGGGAAGATGATGGAGTGGAATAAAAGAGGGGCCATCTAGAATGTCCACAGGGTCAGATAGATGGGCCATGAAAATGAGCAAGACACATCCTACAGTTTTTGTGATGTTCAAGGTTTGGGGACAATGCCATGAAAGCTTGCACATATGAGACCTCTGGTTATTTGGAAGAGTTCTGGCAAAAGACATCAAGCTGGAAAATAGTATTATAAGAAAGAGTTCCATGGAAGGACCATAACTCTTGATCTTGTAGTTTGTATTGAGGCTAGGAAACATTACATAAAAAGATGAGACTTTTTTCTTCAGGCATTGGGGATCCAATCTTTTCCAGTTTTTAAGACTACAGACCAAGGGTGAGTCCGAGGAATACAGGGGGTTTGTCCCGTAGTGAGAAAGACCAGCTGCCAATTCCCAAAGGGGTGTCCTGCCAAAGGAAGGGAGCTCTGACTCATGGTCATGATTTCAGGACATCCCACTGAACTGAAAAAGGACTGGATCTTATATGGGGTGACTGACTCTGCTGGGGCATCCCACCAAGAAGAGGGGCCTGGCAAATAATGGTGCCACTTCCTGTTGGGATGTCTCCTGCAATAGGAAAACCCAGACACAGGTTGACTGAACCAGGTCAGAAAAAGGAGGTGGGGAACTCACCACTAAGATGTGTAGGAATGTGCTTGCCCATAGATCCCTCCTGGATCGGTGGGAACAAAGGAAAAAGGGAAGGGAGCCAAAGATGTAAGGTGGTGACTGAGAATTAGCTAGCGTCAGGAAACGGTCCTAGCCAAACCCCATAACATTTTCAGATTCGCCCTGTTTGAGCTGCCCCTGTGCCATCTGTTGGGAACAGATATGCCATCTGTTGGGAACAGACCTCGAGGGACAGAATGAGATAGCAGAGGTAAGGGATCCTTTGCCCTCACAGGTACAGACAGTCCAATCCATTCACTTTCAGACCTCTAGACCACACCAGGGAACTGCCCTGGCCAGTTGTCTGGGAAGTACTAGGTTTAGGCTGCTGCAGGGCTGGGAAGAGAAAGGAGAGAGAGGGAAAGATCCTTCAAAAAGGCAAACGGGGAAATCCCTCACCCTTTCAGGCAAAGGTGGTCCAGCTGGTTTTCCCTGGGGCTTTGGATCTTCCCCAAGAAGTAACATCTATGCTGGAGGTCATCAGTTCCTCAAGGAGTACTAGAGTTGGTCCACTGAGGGAAAGTCTCAAGAAATTTCCAGAGAATCTGGGGAGGGCCCTGGGCAGGCCAAGGCTCCCCATATGGGCCATCAAATGTGGGGTCTCCTGACCAGATGAGACCACCAAATATAGGACGATCCAATCTGGTGGAGGGTAGTGGCATGGGCAGTGAAAGACCCCAAGACAGAACAAAGGAGGTAGAAGTTTATTGAATACTTCCTTGCAGTGGTGGGCAGGATAGCAAAAACAGAGATTGTCTCCCACAAGGCAGAGATGGCTGGGGGTGCTGTAGTTAAAGGGGGAAGGTGAGGAGGTATGGAAATGTATGGGATTTTTCTTTTTTGGTAGCTGTGTGTCCAGGTGTAACTCATTAGCCAACTGGGGCTTATGGATATTTTGAGGTGGGTCACCTAAGGGGCCTGTTTGTATTAACCAGGTGGTCACTGGGGGCCTTTCTACCTTACTCAGGTTTCCATTTTTCAAGTTGACTACCTAAAAGCAGCCTCCACAGGCCAAACATCAAGGCCATAGGAAATGGAGAGAATGAGAGACAGAGAGAGAAGGGAACGGGGAGAGAACTTGTACCTGAGGTTCTGCTTTTATTTGGGCACACAGGGTTTTTGAAAAGGAAGCCTTTATGAGTGGGTGGTCAGGCTTCTTATCTAGTTATGTAGTAGCTAGTAACTCTGTCACAGAACTGGTAATGGGTTTGAGGTGGATGTTTATGACATGGATGCCTAGGCAATCATAAACTTAACATAAGGTATTCACATTACAATAGAAAAAAGCTTATTGTCAGGCACTTACACTATACATGCCTATTTCAACAGCCTCTCAGCTCCATTTTGCCTTCCTCTTCAAAATGGATGCAATCTGCCTTCACCTGGCTATTCACGGGGTACCTCAACAGCTTTGCCATTGTACCCAAATTTGCATACAAGATTTTAATTGCATCCACCTTTCTCCAGGAGCACAGGTATGACATTATATTCATGACATACTCTCCTGGGGAGAGTATTCATTTAACACACTAATTATATATATATATATATATATATATATATATATATATATATATGTATGTATATATACATATATATATATATATATGACATATTTTAGTCCTTTTTGGGTTCTGGTGGCAATATATTCCTCATTTACAAAGTTTGCTTCATCTCACTGATACTGCTACTAACAAATCAGCCCACCTTTAAGGCGGACACCTCCAACAAACGTCTCTAAAATCTGTCTAAAGCACTCTCAGCACTCTCAGAAGCTCCTTCACTATAGAAACTTTATGAACTTTTATCATGTTTCCTGGAAGCTCTGAGCCACTTATGATGGCCATAAATTGCCCAAGGTCTTTAATGCTCCTCTTGGCCTGATGCTATACACCATTAAACAAAAAAATTGCTCGCCGAAAGCCTGTGACCCTCCATATCCAGCCACCCATTAAATTTGTTACTGACTTGGGTTCTGGGGCTCTCCAAGTAGTAGAAATTGATGGGACCAAATGGAAATTTCCAGGCAAGGATTTTATTGAGGCTTCTGTTTGAGCACCAGGGAGACAGCACAAAGGAAAAGGTCCGTCACGGTGGCTCTCTGAACAAAGGCCAGGAAAAAATTTTTAAAAGACTGAGATAAGAAAGGAATAATGTCTAAGCATGTAGAGGCAGGGAGAGACACAGAAAGTTGGGCGTGCAGGCACATTGGACAGAATATGGCTTGCCATGCATTGATATCTAATTACTGTGTTAAATCTCCACCCCTAGTTGTGATGTTTAGTATTGTAATGAGAGAGAAAGCCAGAAAAATGTCAGAATTGGGGCCCATATTTACACAGACTGGTTTTGTCCAGTTCTCATCAGTCTTTGTAGTTGAGTCCATCCTTTGGTAAGTACCTTGGTTCTGCATTTCTGCAAGGCCTACTCAAGAGGCCTGGGGATTCAGCTGTCAAGGAATGCTACGCTTTATGGTCAGGAGACCCGAGTCTGATCCCTGCTCTGGCTCATTTTGGGTCATGGAAATAATTCTCTACAGATCAGCACAGCTGTCAAAACCTCCAAAGAGAACCAAACCTGAGACCTAAGGAATATTACACCTGCAGGAGTGAGTAACCCCCTTTGTCCTCGATTCCTTGAAAAATGCTATAGTTCTAAAGCAGGAGTTTCTCTCCCATAGGTTCCTAGGCTATAGAGGGAGCCTCACGGGATTAACTTAGTGAACAGCAATGGGAGTTCATAGATGATACACACTGCACTTCTGATCATTATAAAAATGATGGAACTCAGTGGGATGTTGCTTCTTTCCATCACTTAGCTAGGACGTCCCTGATAAAAGTTGAGAACTGAAGGTCAACACACTGGGCCAAACTTTAGGCAGTTATCTCAGCCCTGGCCACCTAATGACTCCATCTTCATATTTATTATAAATTGGTGGGCCATTGTAGAAGAGTTGTTCTCTTCAAGGTTAACAAAAGAAAACAAAGTGTGCCTGGTAACTCAGTTGGTTAAGTATCTGACTCTTGATCTCAGTTCAGGTCTTGATCTCAGGGTCATGATTTCAGGCTCTACACTGGGATCCATGCAAGACATGAAGCCTAATGAAGAAAAAAAAAAGAGAGAGGGAAAGGAAAGGAAAGGAAAGGAAAGGAAAGGAAAGGAAAAAGAAAAGAAAGAAAAGAAGAGAGGGGGGCTGGGCAAGATGGCGGAGAAGTAGGGAGCACTGTAATCTTCACCCACCTGCATCTATTGAACTGAAAAGGACTGAAGGAACAATACTCTGATCTGCAAGTGGGGGAAGAACAGAAATAGACTCCAGAAAGAAGACAACCTCAAAGATGCCGAGTGAGTGATTGTGAACTAGGAAATTGGAGGATGGGCCGGGTCCCAGAGAGGCAGTGGTTGGGAGCCCCAACCCAACACAGGGAGAGCGTGCTGTGCCTCAGAGAGACAAGGGGAAGAGAAAGAGAGACTGAAAACGATCATAGAACTGTCTCTAAAGAAGAGATAAAAAACTCGCCCCAGGAAGGAGAGAGATATTGTCACCCCATATATAACCGCTGGGTGCGGGGCGAGAAATCCGTTCCATCTAGCTGGCAAATTCTTCCTTGGGCGTGGTGACAGTGGCGCTCATTTCAGGCAGTACTGGGAAAGATGGCCCCCGCCACCAGTGCGATCCCGGCTGGGAGACCAGCTGCCAGTGGGAGCACATCTCATCTCTGGTGGTAGTGTTGAACTGCGTGGAGTAGGATTTGGAAACGAGGCGGAGCTTGGAAAATACAGTTTGGCTTGCCTGAGGCACAGGGAGATCGGACTTAGAAGAGCTGCTTGCAAAGCTTGGTTCGAGTAGAGCTTGAGGCACCGCCATTCTTAACCCCACAACCACCAAAACAGGGCCTCTGAGAGCAGCCCCCAAGACCTGACCTACCAACACCAAACCACGCCCATCCGCACGGGAGAGCTGCGTGCGGGAGAGCTGCCTTTTTTTTTCTTCTTTCTTTCTTTCTCCTTTTTTTCTCGTACCATCCAGATATATTTCCCTTATCTCATTCTTATCTCCTCTCTTGGCTGGTTATACGCTTTTAGACTGTCCACAGTCTTTTGCTGTCTCTGTTCCCCACTTGTTGTATTTTTCCTTCTTTCTTTTCTTCTTTTATTTCTTTTCGTTCCTTTCCTTTCCTTTCCCTCCTTTCCCATTTGGTTTGCTTGTTTGTTTGATTCATCTGTGCGTTTGCATGTATTTGTTCCCTGTGTGTTAGTCTGTTTTCCTTTTCAGGGCTACCTCAAGAAACAAGCCAAAGTACACATGGTGGAGAGTCCCAAATATTACTGACTAGGGAAGTTAAATAATCAAAGGCACAACAAGAGAAACAAGAGACACCACTGAAAGAACACATTCTGAAAGGAGGGCCATGGACAGTCAATGAGCCTCCTTTAATAGAGCAATACTAACAGGTGCACAGTGCATAATGAGCTTTTACAACTGACAAGAGACAGAACGCTAGCCAAAATGACGAAACAGAAGAACTCTCCTCTAAAGAAACTCCAGGAAGAAGTCACAGCCACAGAACGGCTCAAAACAGATTTAAGCAACATAACTAAACAAGAATTTAGAACAACTGTCATAAAATTAATCGCTGGACTTGAACAAACATCAAAGAAGCTACTGACACACAGACTAGGGACCGTCAAAATAGCTGCAATGAGTTAAAAAAGGCTATAAATGAGGTGCATCATAAAATGGAGGCGGCCACTGCATGGATTGAAGAGACAGAGAGGAGAATAGGTGAATTAGAAGACACACTTATAACAAAAGAGGAAGCCTGGAAAAAGAGAGAGAAATTGATCCAGGAGCACGAAAAGAGATTTCGAGACCTGAGTGATACAATCAAACGGAACAATATCCGTATCATAGGACTTCCTGAAGATGAAGAAAGAGAAAACGTTCCTGAAGGGGTGCTTCATCAAATTATACCTGAGAACTTCCTGAATATGGAGAAAGAAATAGACATTGAAATCCAAGAGGCCCAAAGAACCCCCTTAAGACGTAACTTGAATCGACATTCGGCACGACATATCATAGTAAAACTGGCAAAATATAAAGAAAAAGAGAGAATTCTGAAAGCAGCTAGGGATAAAATGACCCTAACATACAAAGGGAAACTTATCAGAGTTGTTGCAGACCTATCTAATGAAACTTGGCAGGCCAGAAAGGAATGGCAGGAAATCTTCAATGTGATGAACAGGAAAAATATGCGGCCAAGAATCCTTTATCCAGCGAGCCTGTCATTCAAAATAGGAGAGATAAAGGTATTCCCAAATAAACAATTGAGAGAATTCATCACCACCAAACCATCCCTACGAGAAATCCTAAGAGGGACTCTAGGAGTAAAATGTCGCAAGGAATACAAGGTACCAGAGACACCACTACAAACATGAACTCTACAGAGAACACAATGAACCCAAACCTACATTTTTCAGTAATAACAGTGGAAGTAAATGGACTGAATGCTCCAATCAAACGACACAGGGTAGCAGAATGGATAAAAAAAACAAAATCCATCTATTTTCTGTTACAAGAGGCTAATTTGAGACCAGAAGACACCTTCTGATTGAAAGTACGGGGATAGAGAAATATCTATCATGTGACCAGGAGACAAAACAAAGCCGGAGCAGCCATATTTATATCAGACAAACCGGAATTTAAAGTAAAGGTAGTAACAAAAGATGAAGAAGGACATTTTATAATAATTACAGGGTGTCTTCATCAGGAAGAGCTAACAATTATAAACATCGATGCACCGAATTTGGGAGTACCCAAATACATGAAACAATTATTCACAAACAGAAAGAATCTTATTGATAGGAATGTGTTAATTGCAGGGGACTTTAACACTCCACTTACAGCAATGGACAGATCAACCAGACAGAAAACCACTAAAGAAAAAATGGACCTGAAAAACACATTGGAACAGATGTAATTGAAAGATATATTTAGAACTCTACATCCTGAAGCTAGGAAATTCACATTATTCTCGAGTGCGCATGGCACATTCTCCAAGATAGATCAAATACTGGGGCATAAAGCACCCCTCCATAAATATAAATTAATTGAGATTTTACCATGCACACTTTCAGACCACAATGCTATAAAACTTGAAATCAATCCCAAGAAAAAGTCTGGAAAACCTCCAAAAATATGGAGGTTAAAAACTACCCTACCAAAGAATGATTGGGCCAATCAAGCAATTAGAGAAGAAATGAAAAAATATATGAAAACAAATGAAAACGAAAATACAACAATTCAAACTCTCTGGGATGCAGCAAAGGCAGTGCTAAGAAGAAAGTATATTGCAATCCAGGCCTATGTCAACAAACTACAAAAAGCACAAATTCAAAATCTAACAGAGCACCTAAAGGAACTAGAAGGGGAGCAGCAAGAGCACCCCGAACTCAGCAGAAGAAGAGAAATAATAGAGATCAGGGCAGAAATAAACAATATAGAATCTAAAAAAACACTTGAGCAGATCAATGACACCAAGAGTTGGTTTTCTGGAAAAATAAACAATATTGATAAACCTCTACCCAGGATCCTCAGAAGAAAAAGAGAGAACACCCAATAGACAAAATCATGAATGAAAATGGATCTATCACAACCAACCCCTCAGAAATACAAGCAATCATCAGTGCTTACTATGAAAAATTATGTGCCAACAAACTGGACAATCTAGACGAAATGGACAAATTCCTAAACACACATGCACTACCAAAATTCAAACGGGAAGACATAGAAAATATGAACAGACCCATCACCAGTGAAGAAATTGAATCAGTGATCAAAAATCTCCCAATGAATAAGAGCCCAGGGCCAGATGGCTTCCCAGGGGAATTCTACCAGACATTTAAAGCGGAGTTAATACCCATTCTTCTCAAGCTATTCCAAAAAATAAATATAGAAGGAAAACTTCCAAACTCATTCCACGAAGCCAGCATCACTTTGATTCCCAAACCAGAGACCCAACAAAAAAAGAGAACTACAGGCCAATATCCTTAATGAATACAGACGCAAAAATCCTCAAGAAGATACTAGCAAATCGAATTCAACAGCATATAAAAAGAATTATCCACCATGATCAGGTGGGATTCATCCTGGGTTACAGGGCTGGTTCAATACTCGCAAATCCATCAATGTGATACATCATGTTAACAAAAGAAAAGATAACAATCATATGATCCTGTCGATAGATGCAGAAAAGCATTTGAAAACACACAGCCTCCTTTCTTCATAAAAACCCTCGAGAAAGTCGGGATAGAAGGATCTAACTGAAACATTATAAAAGCCATTTATGAAAAGCCCACAGCTAATATCATCCTCAATGGGGAAAAACTGAGAGCTTTCCCCCTGAGACCAGGAACACGACAGGGATGTCCACTCTCACCACTGTTGTTTAACATAGGGCTGGAGGTCCTAGCATCAGCAATCAGACAACAAAAGGAAATAAAAGGCATCAGAGTAGGCAAAGATCAAGTCTAACTTTCACTTTTCGCAGATGACATGCTACTCTACATGGAAAGCCCGACCGACTTCACCAGAAGCCTACTAGAACTGATCCAGGAATTTAGCAAAGTCGCAGGGTACAAAATCAATGTACAGAAATTGGTTGCATTTTTATACACCAACAATGAAGCAACAGAAAGAGAAATCAACAAACTGATCCCATTCACACTTGCAAGAAAACCCATCAAAGACCTAAGGATAAACCTAACCAAAGATGTAAAAGACCTGTACGATGAAAACTATAGAAATCTTTCGAAAGAACTTGAGGAAGACACAAAGAAATGGAAAAGTATTTCATGCTCATGGATCGGAAGAATAAACATCATTAAAATGTCATTATTACCCAAAGCAATCTACACATTCAATGCAATACCAATTAAAATTGCACCAACATTCCTCTCAAAGCTAGAACAAACTAAACAAACAAAATTCGTATGGAACCACAAAAAACCCCGAATAGCGAAAGTAATAATGAAGAAGAAAACCAAAACGGGAGGCATCACAAACCCAGACTTTAGACTCTACTAGAAAGCTGTCATCTCCAAGACGGTATGGTTCTGGCACAAAAATAGACACACAGACCAATGGAATAGATTAGAGAGCCCAGAACTGCACCCACAAATGTATGGGCAATTACTCTTTGACAAAGGAGGAAAGAGAATCCAATGGAAAAAAAGATAGCTTCTTTAACAGGTGGTGCTGGGAGAACTGGACAGCAACATGCAGAAGAATGAAACTAGACTAGACCACTCTCTTACACCATACTCAAAAATAAACTCAAAATGGATGAAGTACCTCAATGTGAGACAGGAAACCATCAAAACCCTAGAGGAGAAAGCAGGAAACATCCTCTATGACCTCAACCGCAGCAAGTTCCTACTCAACACATTCTCAAAGGCAAGGGAATCAAGAACCAAAATAAACTATTGGGACCTCATCAGATAAAATGCTTCTGCACTGCAAAGGAAGCAATCAAAAAAACTAATAGGCAACCGACGAATGGGCAAAGATAGTTGCAAATGACATATCAGAAAAAGGGCTAGTATCCAAAATCTACAAAGAACTCACCAAACTCCACACCCGAAAAACAAACAATCCAGTGAAGTAATGGGCAGAAGACATGAAAAGATACTTCGCCAAAGAGGACATCCAGGTGGCCAACAGACACATGAAACGATTGTCAGCATCACTCATCATCAGGGAAATACAAATTAAAACCACACTGAGATACCACCTCACAGCAGTCAGAGTGGCAAAAATGAACAACTCAAGAGAATATAAATGCTGGCAAGGACGTGGAGAAACGGGTACCCTCCTACACTGTTGGTGGGAATGTAAACAGGTAGAGCCACTCTGTAAAACAGTGTGGAGTTTCCTCAAGAAACTATGAATAGAACTCCCCTATGACCCAGCAATAGCACTGCTGGGGATTTACCCAAGAGATACAGAAATGCTGATGCACAGGGGCACATGTACCCCAATGTTTATAGCGGCAGTTTTAACTATAGCCAAATCATGGAAAGAGCCTAAATGTCCATCAACTGATGAATGGATCAGGAAGATGTGCTTTATCTATACAATGGAATACTACATGGCAATGAGAAAGAATGAAATCTGTCCATTCGTAGCAAACTCGATGGACCTGGAGGGTGTCTTGCTACGCGAAAGAAGTAAGGAAGAGAAGGACAGATACCATATGTTCTCACTCATAGTCTAACAGGAGAATCCTAACAGAGGACCATGGGGAGGGGAAGGAGGAAAAAGAGTTAGGGAGAGGGAGGGAGACAAAGCAGGAGAGACTCTTGAATACTGAAAACAAACTGAGGGTGGAAGGGGGAGGGGGAAAAGAGAAGAGGGGTGATGGTCATGGTGGAGGACACTTGTGGGGAAGAGCACTGGGTGTTATATGGAAACCAACTTGACAATAAACTATAAAGTTTAAAAAATGGAAGAAAAGAAGAGAAAAAAAAGAAAAGAAAAAAGAAAAGAAAAGAAAGAAAAGGAAAAAGAGAAAAAACAATTAAAACCAAAAATCAAACCAAAAAATACTCTGGGAATCTCTTGCCTCACAGATAAGCAAAATATAAATCAAGGTCACACATGTCTTTACATGTACTAAGGCCATTGTACAAGGCCTCACTGGGACACTTCTTATTCTCTTTGCAATGATAGTAACTGTCTTAGTTCAGGCTGCCATAACAAAATACCATAGACTGAGTTCAAAAACAGACATTTATTTCTCACAGGTCTGTAGGCTGAGGAGTCCAAGACCACGTCACTACCTGATTTAGTTTCTGGTGAGAGCCTGCTTAGTGGCTTGCAGACTGCCTTTTTGTTAGGTGCTGACATAGTATTCCCTCAGTTCTCGCACATGGAAAAGAAGCGTGCTATCATGTGTCTTTCCTTTGTTTATAAAAGCAGTCATTCCATTCTGAGGTTCCCACTCTCCTCACCTTATCTAAACCTAATTATCTACCAAATTCCAGTATATCATCCTGCTACTATTGGTTCCAGATACTATTCACACTGGGGAGTTAAGTGCTTCAACATGTGAATTTGGGGCGAACACAAACATTCACTCCATAATAGTAACAAAAGGCACACATATCCTTCAGAATACACAATCCTGGGCCCTTGGAAAAATATTCAATAGATGGTGTATCTGGGTGGCTCAGTCGGTAAAGCATCTGACTTCAGCTCAGGTCATCTTGCAGTTCATGGGTTCGAGCCCCGTGTCAGGTCTGTGCTGACAGCTCGGAGCCTGGGGCCTACTTCAGATTCTACGTCTTGCTCTCTCCCTGCCCCTCCCCCACTCGTGTTCTATCTCTCCCTCTCTCAAAAATAAATATTAAAAAATATTCAATAGAAATGTTATATTTCTGATAGGTTCCAGATAGCCTGTTTAATTGAGAAACAACATATTCTCCTCAACAACTTATTTTTTCCTTTTTTTCAAATTCCAGTCCAGAAAATGGACCCATACATGAGGCTCTATCTTACCCCAGTACTTAATCGCTCAAATCCTCTCGGCTGGACTCACACCTTGCATTAACTTGCTTAAAGCGTTTTTTGGCCCCATTTTCTACATGTAAAGAGAGATACATTACGCTTCCATGTATATAAAGGCTTATTATGTATGAGACCCGTTCACACTGTCTTTTCTTCTTTATAAATTTTTGATCTTGCCATTTCAGAACATGTAAAGCATATTTGCTGGATGGTGCAAGTAGTCAGGCATTTAACAGATGATAAAAGGGAAAAAAACCCCACAAAGATTAATGGTCAGAAACCCTATTTATGAGTCCAGAGGGCAGCCAGTTGGAAGATGTATATCCATTAAACTTGAAGGATATTTAGATGATGGAATATGAACAGCAATGGCAATCTGCCGAATTTCCTGGTTTATAGTCTGAATGTCTGTGGCGATGGCATCTGGTGTTCCAGTGAACTTTCTGAGGGGCCCACCCTGCAGTAGTCATGAATGTTTCTCATACATGATCTGTTGTGGTGATTTATTTGAAGTTTATATCAAGTCATCCTGCTCAGCTTGTAGGTCATGTCAAAAGGGGCAGTTTTAATCCTCAGTGATGGCATATCAGAAAGGTGGGAGAAAAACTGGCAGTGTTAAGTTGGAGAACTGTAAAAAAAATATTTGAGGAAACTAGAATTGAGCACACAGAAGAGTATGCTGCAGTTTTCCATTTAAACCAAGAATTTCTCTCTACAGTCACTCCTCTTTTGATACTCATTTACAAATTAAGTTCAGTTTCACTACGTTTGGCCTGATTATTTATATAAATGCAACAAGAATGGTAATTAAACACAGAGACCTTCTGGAGTTTGATATCCTGGAACTTTTCATTAGGAATCTCAGATTAGAC
>JAQQST010000087.1:0-15440 GCA_028646485.1 Cryptoprocta ferox | reverse complement strand
GAATCAATCAGAACACAGTGGAGTTGAACAACACTATAGACCAAATGAATCTAATAGCCATATTCACAACAAAGGCAGAATACACATTCTTCTCAAGTGCACATGAAACATTTTCTAGGGTAGACCATATGTTAGGCCACAAAACAATTCCTAGCAAATTTTAAAAAACTGAAATCATAACAAGTATCTTTTCTGTCCATAATGGCATAAAGTAGAAATCAGTAACAACAAGAAACCAGAAAATTCACACACACATGGCAATTAAACAATACTCTCTTGAACAATCAGTGAATCAAAGAAGAAATTAAAGGGAAAATTAAAAAGTTCCTTGACAAGTAAAATGGAAAAACAACATACCAGAACTTATTGGATGCAATAAAAGCAAGAGAGGTAGGTAACTTCATAGCAATAAACATCTACATTAAAACAAGAAAGATCCCAAACAAACAACCTAAGTTATTCCTTAAGGGACTAAAAGAAAAAAAAAAAAATTGAGCCTAGAGTTAGCAGGGAAAAAAAAAGAAGTAAATAAAGATTAAAGCAGAAACAAATGACATAGAGAAGAGAAAACAACAGAAAAGATTAACCAAACTAAGAGCTGATTCTTTGTAAAGATAAAAAAAAATTGACAAACCTTAGTTAGATTAACTAAGGAAAAAAGAGAAAAGACCTAGATCAATAAAATTATCAATGAAAAAGCAGACATTACAACTGTTACCACAGAAACTCAAAGAACCATGTAGCTACCATGAACAACTATACGCCAACAAACTGGACAGCCTGGAAGAAATTGAAAAATTCTTAGAAACTTACAACTTACCAGACTGAATCAGGAGGAAATAGAAAATCTGAATAGAACAATTACTAGTAAAAAGATTGAATCAGTAATCAAAAATCCAACCAGATAAAAGCCCAGAACTAGATAGGTGAATTTTACCAAACATTTAAGACAAATTAACACAATCCTCAAACTCTTCCAAAAAGTAAAGAGTAAAATTAAAGAGGAAGGAACACTTCCAAACTCATTTTACAAAGCCAGCATTACCCTAATACCAAAAACCAGAAAAGAACACTAGTAGAAAAGAAAAGCACAGGCTAGTATCCCTGATGAATATAGATACAAACATTTTCAATAAAATACAGTAAACCAAATTCAGCAGCACACAAAAGGGATCATTCACCATGATCAAATATGACTAATCTCTGGAATGCAAGAATGGTTCAACATATGTGAATCAATCAACATGATAGATATTAATAAAATGAAAGAAAAGAATCATATGATTACCTGTATAGACAAAAAAAAAAAGCATTTGAAAAAATTCAACACTACCCATGATAAAAAACTATTAACAAATTAGACACAGAAGGAACATATTTCAACATAAAAAGGCCATATATGACAAGCCCTCAGTTAGCATTACACTCAATGGTGAAGGAATGAAAGCTTTTTTCTTTAAAAAAGAGGAAAAAGACAAGGGTGTCCACTCTCACCTACTCCTATTCAATATAATACTGGAAGTCCTCGCTAAAACAATGAGGCAAAAAGAAAGGAAGAAGGAAAGAAAGAAAGAAAGAAAGAAAGAAAGAAAGAAAGAAAGAAAGAAAGAAAGAAAGAAAGAAAAGGTATCAGAATTGGAAAGAAAGAAGTAAAATTTTCTCTATTCGCAGATGACAGGATTTTATATGGAGAAAATCCTAAAGACTCAACTAAAAACTGTTATGTCTAATCAATGAATTCAGTAAAGTTGAAGAATACAAAATTAGCATTCAAAAATTAGTAGCATTCTATATACTAACACTGAAATTTGTGGAAAAGAAATAAATTGATCCTATTTTCAATAGCATCAAAAACAATAACATACTTAGGAATAAATCTAATTAAGGACACCAAAGATGTCTATGTTGAAAACTGCAAAACAGTAGTAAAAGAAATTGAAGAAGACACAAATGAATGGAAAGATAGCCTGTATCCATGGACTGGAAAAATAATATTTTTAAAATGTCAATACCACTGAAACCCGTGTATAGAGTCGATGCAATCCCTATTAAGATTGCAATGGCATTTTTTTAGACAAGTATAAAAAAACACTCCTAAAATTTATATGAGCCTCAAAAGACTATGAATAATCAAAAAGAATCCCAAGAAAGAAAAACAAAGCAGGAGTTATCATATTTCTTTCAAGCTATAGTATAAAGTTATAGTCATTGAAACATTGTAGTAATGACATTTAAAAAAAAGACAAATAGACCAACCGAACAGAATTGAGAGAACAGAAATAAACTCAAGCAATATCGCCAACTAATATTTGAAAAGGTAGCCAATACTTAGTGGAGAAGACAGTCTCCTCAATAATTGGTGTGGGATAATTGGATATTTACATTTAAAAGAATGAAACTGGACCCATATCTTACACCACTCACAAAAATTTACTAAAAATAGATTATTATCTCACTTATATAAGGAATCTTAAAAGAAAAAAGCAAACTCATACAAAGAGAGATGAAATCTGTGTTATTAGAGGCAGGTGGAAGGGGCAGGGGACTTGGAGTAAGGTGGCAAAAAAATGCAAACTTCCAGTTATAAGATAAATAAGCAATAGGAATTTAATGTACAACACAATTATTATAGCAAACACTTCTGTATAATATATAGGAAAGTTGTTGAGAGTAAATCCTGAGTTCTCATCACAAGAAGAATTTTTTTCTATTATTCTTTCTTCTTTTTTTATCATATGCATATGAGAAGATAGATGTTAATTGAACCGATGTGGTAATTTTCACAACATATGTATTTCAAACCCTCATGTTCTATGTGTTAAACATATATAGTGATGTATGCCAATGTATGTCAATTACTTCTCAATAAAACTACAAAAAAGAAATAAAAGGAATACAAGAAATTATCAGATTAATGACAATTAAAATAATTTTAAGAGCAAATATATACTTAAAAATAGCTAAATAAAATCCTCTAAGCAGAAAGGAAATGATAGAAGAGATGGCAAGCAAAAATAAGTGAAAATACAATAGGCTTTGCTTTTCATCTTGGGCTTCCTAAATTATGTCAAGTGGTTAAAACAAAAATTATAACACTGTCTAATGTGGTCCTACATGTATATAAAAGAAATATTTAATGCAACTGTATCATAAACAGAGCAGATAAAGGAACACAGAAAGTTAAAATTTCTATGCTCAAATTACAGTAGACTATAATAAAAAAGCAGAATGCACATTCTTTTCAAGTGCCCACAGAAAATAGATGATATTCTAAGCCATAAAACAAACCTCAACAAATTTCAAGACTTAAAAAATGGAAATAAAACAGAGTATGTTACCCAACCACAGTCAAATCAAACTGTAAATCAATAACAGAAAGTTAACAAAATGTCTACAAAAACATAGAAATTAAATACTACACTTTCAAATAACCAATGGGTTAAAGAAGTCTCAAGGAAACCAAAACATACATTGAACTGTATGATGTTGATGGAGGCATAGACACATAGATAAATTAACAAAATTGTAAACAAATAAGCCAACTGGATTCTTTTTTACAAAGATACAAAACAATACAATGGAAGAAAGGTAGATTTTTCAATAGATGGTGCTGGAGCATTTGTATATCCATAGGCAAAGTAACTTATACCTAAATCTCACACGTTATGCAAAAAAGAACTAAAAATGTAACACAGACTTAGTTGTAAAATCTAAAACTACAAAACTAAAAAAAAATGATCTTTTGGAATTAGGGATAACTAAAGTGTTTCTAAACTTAACACCAAAAGCATAATTTATAATAGGAAACACTAAACTTCATCAAAATTAAAAACCTTCTTTGTGAAAGAGTCTTTTACAGAGTAAATAGAGAAGCTATAGCGTGGGAGCAAATATTTGCAAATCACATTTTCCTCAAGGGACCAGTTTTGCATATATAAAGAATTCTCAAAAACTTATAGTAAAAAATGAAAACAAAACAACTCAATTAGAAAATGGCAGAAGATACAAATAGACATTTCACTGAAGAAGATCTACAGATGGTAAATCATCACACGAAGAGATATTCAACATCATTAGCTATTAGGATATTACAAATGAAAAGCACAGTGAAATATCACTCTACACCTATCAGAATGATGAAATAAAAATCAGTGACAATATCAAATGCTGATAAAGATGTGGAGAAACTGGATCACTCATATATTGGTGTTGGGAATATAAAATGACACAGCTACTCTGGAAAACAGATTGGTATTTCTTATAAAACTAAACTTGTTACCATCATATGACCCAAGAATTGCACTCCTGAGCATTTATCCAGAAAAATGAAAATTTATGTTAACACATAAACTTGCACATGAATGTTTTAGTATTCTTATTGATAATATCCAAAGGTACATTGAACTGTTAAGTGAGACTAAAGCACAAAGAGATTTCTAGAAAAAATAGATAAAGCTATTATATGGGGTGACGCATAATGAAGTATTAAAGTACTGGAATCTAAATATTATTGAAATGATAGCTTACAGGTTATAGGTTAACTAAAACTTATAGGTAAACCACATTAAACTAAGACAATAAAAAATAAGAAAAGCTTTTGTGTTTACTATAATACAAAGTTTAAATATCAAATATTTGGACAATAGAAAATAGCTACTTGTTTGAATTTTGTATAGTCATCTTGAAGTTATAATATTTTACATATAGCTTTAGCTATGGAGTATTTAAGTTTTAATATCTACCAGAAAACCCATTTTACTCATTTTGCATAATGTTATACAAATGGAAAAGTATAAATTCATGTATAATTTTTATTTCGTTTTACTGTAAAATATGTATCAAATAATTTCAATGTGCTAATTTCTGTTTTTGATGCTGAGTATGGGACAGAAATAGTTTGAATAAACTTTATACTTAAAATTTCTTGGTGCTGGAAACAAACTTAAAAAGCAAGCATATGATATATCAGATGGTAAGAACTATAAAACTATTGTTAAAGGTATTATTAAATTAAATTACTAATATTATTATATTATTAAATTATTTAAAGAAGATAGCGTAACAGAGCTGTATTTCATAAAAGGAAGTCAATAAAAGTATTTAAACAGTGTTCTAAAGAAAGGGGAAGGATAAACCATGCAGGCAGAACCATTGAAGACCTCTCCAGTTAGGCAAGTAAAAATTCTCCAGGAGTAAGCAAGGCTGGCATATTTAAGGAATTACAAAAAGGCCATTGAGATTGGGTAAATGAAAGGAGAGAGTGATAGACAATGAAGTTCAAGAGTTGAGTAAGACTTGGGGAATTTATAACAGTAAACTGGGAGGTCATTAAGGATAATGAGCAGAGAAATGACACACTCTAAATTATGTTTATAAGGATAAACTATAAAAAGGTAAAGAAACCAGTAATGATGCTATTTCAATAATCCACATAAGAAGTAATTATGGTTTGGGACATAGTGTTAAAAGTGAAAATGTAGAGAAATGACATTCTAGATATATTCTGAAGAGAGAGATAACAGAACTAGCTAAAGAATTACAATCTGAGTGTAAGAAACAGAGAAAAGTAGAAAATGTCTTCAAGATTTTTCCCATCAACTGAAGAGTCACAAGGCCATTTTTTTGAGGTGGAGAATTCTATAAGAAGAAAAAACTCCAAAATAAAATTTTTAAATGTTATACTTAAATATTTTAAATAATTTAAAAGAAGTGTTGAGTATGTCTTTGGCTATAGGAGTCTAAGATCTAGGAATAAAGATTGACTAATTATACATCAATTGTGTAAGAAGCATGTGCTTAAATTCACAGGATATGAATAACTCTTTTCAAAATTTGAGCTTTATTTCAGCTTACAATTTAAAAAAGAATAGTAAAGGAGCACCTGGGTGGCTCAGTCAGTTAAACATTGGACTCTTGATTTTGGCTCAGGTCATGATATTGCAGTTCACGAGTTTGAGCCCCACATCAGGCCCACTTTGGATCCTCTGTCTTTCTATCTCTGTTCCTACCCAGCTCACGTGCATGTGCACACACTCTCTTTCAAAAATAAACACTTAAAAATAAAATGAAATAAAATAAAATAAAGTAAAATGTCTTTAATGTTTCTCTTATGTTGTCTACAGTCAGGAAAATTTCTATTTGTTCCTTTCAGAAAAAATTGCAATCAAGTAATTCCTTTTTGTTTTTAAGTTTATTTATTTATTTTGAGAGAGTCAGAGACAGTATGAGTGGGGGAGGGAGAGAGAGAGAGAATCCCAAGCAGACTCTATACTGCCAGCTATAGAGCCTGACACAGAGCTCAAACCCACAAACTGTGAAATCATGACCTGAGCTGAAACCAAGAGCCAGATGCTTAACCGACAGAGTCACTCAGGTGCCCCTTAAGCAGTTCCTCTTAAACAAAAGATTCCCTTTTCCACCGCTCTGTAGAATGGCATTATTTTCAGGTAATGATATAAACCACTAAACTGGAAAGGATGAAAATAGAATTCTTTTCATAGGAGAATTTAAGCAAATGATTCCTTTGTGTAGGTCCTGATTTAAAGTCATTTCATTATATCAAAACTTCCTTTAGAAGTCTATAGAAATGCTGGATGGAACTATTTTTAAAAAGTTTTTTTTTAAATCAGTGTAGTCATTAGACAAATATTTTGTGCCCTCACTATATACTCAAAATCACACTAGATACTTGTCTTGTAAATACACATATGGCATACTTATTAAATACCTCACCAAAAAAAATATGGGTGAAGTCCAGTCTAGATATTCATGAAGGTAGTTTATTGGAGACAGCTCTCAGGAATCAGACCGATAGAGGAGTGAGTAATGCAGAGTTAGATAGAGGGAGAAACTGCACTTTAACACTGTTGTGACAGAGGTTCAGCTCCCACTAAGGCTCTAAAGCAGGGATGGCCCTTCAGAGATGTCACAAATTGGAGTGTGCCTTGTGTTCTTACATCTACCAGTCCTTAAAAGAAGGCTACTCCCAATAAGGAGGTATGGCTTTGAGTGAGGCAGCACCATTGGCAGAAGGATGTTCCCAGAGTGGAACAGAACTGTGAGCAATCAGCTACATAGAAATCTCTGTAGAGAATGTATACTTTGTTTCTCCAGTGGGAGACCTGGGCTCTTGTTGCTGCAGGTGGTACTCATCATCTTCATCCTCCACCACCATCTGAAATTCCTCTTATTATTGTTGGGATAACCAGATCTTACACTCAAAAAAACGATCTGACTCGGTGGTCATAATCCCTTCCCAGACTTTGGGGCTGCTGTACTTGCCCATTTCCTTGCCCATACAAGAGAATACACTATGTCACAGTGAATTACTTGGGTGCCAAATATAATCTTCCTTTTCCCTACTGTGTTATTAAAATTCTATTTATCCTGGATGATAAGGTATATGGTTAAAGAGAGCCTCTCCTGCTTTTAACCTAGGTTTCAGGGCTTATGGATTCCACCAACTGGGAAAATAGCACTAGATATTGATTTAGGAAGAATATTGCATCTTAGAGAATGGAAGTTATCCTCTCAGGATATTTTTTCCAAGCTGATACCGCAACTTCACCTGAAAAAGGCCATCTTCTCACTTTATAATACTGGAAGATCTAGGGTGGTGCACTATGTAACAGGTACAGTAGTCATATGACTACTGCTACACCACCTTAGTTAATGCCATGTTGTGTAGGATTCTGTGTTGGTTAATTAAGTGCTCTGTAAACTCTTAGATAATGCTGACTAAGGTCCTGTGAGTAAGAAAGGTGGACCTATACCCTAAATATGTGTCATTTTAAGTTACAAAGAATCATTAGTCCTTCTAGGAAGAATAGAGGTCCATTATAATCAACTTCCCACCAAGGGGCTCTTTCATCTCCTCAAAGGACAATGTCATACTAAGAGCAATTATTGGTCTTACGTTATAGGGCATGTAGAACTGGCAGTAACTATATTGGCTTTGGTGAATATTGATTGCTTAACCTTCAAATATTCTGCTATGGCCATTATATTCATGACCTCTAGTGCCAGCAGTGGGGCTCACAAAGCCAGAGGTAGGCTGGTATTAATTGGCCAAGAACTTGACCACATGGTTTCTTACTGTCTCTTTCATTATGGATGCTCTTTGTCATGTAATGTTATACAAAGATTTTCATACATTGACCATTTCAATAAAACTACCTGCATGCCTCTTCCTCAGTATGTCTTGCCCTCAATCTTCCAATATTTATCCTTCCAGGTCTCTGATCAACTGAGACAAGTAATTTGCTACTATTGATTTATTTTTATCTGGTGAGCTGTCAAATTTTCTGCCTATTGAGAGGATTTTCCTTTACTGCTATCTAATAGGACCACCTTTAGTGAGTCTGTAGTGTAATGGCATTCCATACTGAGCCATCACTGAGACAGTGAACTGATCAATCCATGAACCAAGCTAAATTACATTCCTCTTTCTCCAGCTCATTATAATAGACCTTTCATGTGACCATAAGTGTGAGCTGAGTGAGAGACACTTTTTTCCCATTTTTATAGTAAAAATATTCATAACATGAAATTTACTATCTTAACTATTTATTTTTAACAATGGTAGATGACACAGGACTAGGCAATCTGCTCAAGTACCTTACTTGTGCCCTTTGTTTGGGCTTTTACTTAATTACAAATGTACCGTCTTCATACAGTGATGAATTTTTGTCGCCCTCATATCCCTCAATTATAACCGAGTATATCTCATAGAACCCATCTTAGACTAGGAAACACTTTCTATTTCTTCACTTGATATTCTATGATCCAATAGCATGCTAGGAGCTGTTTTTTGAATGGTCTATATTCTCTCTTGTAGACAGCATGACTTCATGACTTTATTCCTGTAATTAAAAACATCTATCATAATTCTTCAACCGGGATTTGCCATTAACTTCATGTAGCATATTTTCTCACCACAGATATTTCTAATATTATAAAAATTTCACAATACCTTAAAATGATCATATGCCATGATCACGTGGAACTCATTCCAGAGATGCAAGGATCATTCACCACCCCTAAATCAATCAATGTGATACATCGCATTAACAAAATGAAGGACAAAAATTATGACCATATCAATGGATGCAGCAAAAATACTTGACAAAATTCATCCATGTATGATAAAAAAAAAAACTCTCAACAAAGAGAATATGGAAGTAATGTATCTCTATATTATAAGGGCCATATATGACAAACCCATAGCTAACATCATACTCAACAGAAATGTTTTCCTCTAAGATCATGAACAAGATAAGGATCCTTACTCTCACAACTTTTATTCAACATAGTATTAAAAATCATAGCCAAAACAATTAGGCAAAGAAGGAAAGAAAGAAAGAAACTAAAAGGCTTTCATATCATAAAAGATAAAATCATCACTATTTGCAGAGGACATAGTATTATATATAGAAAACCCTAAAGACTCCACCAAAAAAATGTTAAACAAATAATGAATTCAGTAAAGTTTCATAATAATGAATCAATATACAAAAATCTATTGTGTTTCTATATACTAATAATAAAGTAGCAGATAAATAAGAATGCAATCCCAATTTGCAATTGAATCAAAAACAATAAAATAAAATAAGACAATGTAACCAAGAAGGTAAAAGACCTGTACACTGACAACCTTTAAGACATTATTGAAAAAACTAAAGAAAACACTAATAAATGGATTTCTGTGTTAATAGATTAAAAGAATTATTATTAAAATGCTCATAATACCCCAAGCAATCTACAGATCCAATACAATCTCTCTCAAAATTCCAATGGCATTTTTTGCAGAAATAGAAGAAAATCCTAAAATTTGTATGGAACCATAAAAACTGAAAAGTCAAAGCAATCTTGAAAAAGAACAAAGCTGAAGTCATCATGCTCCTGATTTCAAACAATATTACAACCCCATGGTAGTCATAACAATATGATATTGGCATACAGAAACACAGATCAACAAAATACAATAAAGAGCCCAAAAATGAGCTCATGTATATATGGTCAATTAATTTGTGACAAAGGAGTCAAGAATATACAATGGGAAAAAGCAGTCTCTTCAATAAATGGGAAAGTTGGGAAAATTTGACAGCCACATGCAAAAGAATGAAACTGGGCCCTTAAACTACAAAAATGGACCCAAAATGGATTAAAGACTTAAATGTAAGACCTGACACCATAAAACTTCTAGAGGGAAACATAGGCAATAAGGTTCTTCTTTTAAATATAAATTATTGTTAAATTGGCTAACATACAGTGTGTAAAGAAAGGGTGCTCTTGATTTTTGGGGTAGATCCCCATGGTTCATTGCTTGGGTACAACACCTAGTGCTCATCCCAACAAGTGCCCTCCTCAATGCCCATCACCCATATCCCCCTCTCACCACCCCCTCATCAACCCTAAGTTTGTTTTCTGTATTTAAGAGTCTCTTATGGTTTGCCTTCCTCCCTCTCTGTTTGTAACTATTTTTCTCCCTTCCCTTTCTCCATGGTTTCCTGTTAAGTTTCTTATAAGCTTCTTGACATCAGTCTTAGCATCATTTTTTAGATGTTTCTTCAGATCTTACCATAAGAACATAGAATAGAAAACTATTCTTATAAATATTCCTTGCAGCAGCACAAATGCACTGATTTGCCTGTGCTAGAATTTTCGACATTTAAATATTATTGCTAGTGTAAGAATATTATGTATTATCCTTTAATATAATCATTGAGTAGTGCTACAATTGGTGGCATTTCTGTCAAAATGTTGTGAAGCATGTCCCAAAATATATAAATAAACAAAATAAAATAAATAATACATTCCCCAGGCACTAAAGAGTAAGCTGAAAGAGTAAAGTGTGTTTTCAGTGTATTATGACAGACCACAGCAGGATTCTTCACAGGAAATGCTACAAAGCATATTTCAACTGAAGCAATGAACTTTAATAGGAATTCCACTTTACACATGAATGTATACTGTGTGATAATCTCAAATCTATTTATTCAACTGCCGAATCTCAGGATTAGAATGAAGGTGACAAGAGCATAGAGAATTATGTTCCTACATAGTAAGAAAAATCCTATTAATCTTTAATGACCTATTTTTCTTGAGCTTTTAGTTTAAAACTCTGATACAACCTACTGGCTATTTTGTTTTATTTTATGGGTTGGACTCATAGTGTACAAAAGAAAATTTATGTATTTTATTAATACTAGTCATTTAATTTTAGAGAGTTAGTCTAAGGCCAGAGTGGGTGTTCAGAGACTAATTTTCAAGCAGCTCAAGGGAACCTAAGGAATAATATATGCAAAACATGAAAGTATGGGATGCCATCATAATGCACAGCAGTGTACATCTAGAAGTTAAATCTCAGTGCTACAGTACTCCCTGTACTGTTCAATACTGCATTAGTTCATCTAACTGCACAGCTCATATTACAGCAACAAGAAAGCCTTTCACAACTGACTAATGAGCTATGTTATTAGTTTAATTATTGTCTGGCCATTTAGAGACTAAACTTATTGGAAAGGAAATGGTGATTACTACAATTGGCAACTCCCTGGGCTCACACTTTATTCAGGACACTACCTCATGGACTTATTACTTTGATACTTTACATACAAGAAGGGCTTAAACATTTCATTACGGAACTTTCTGTTATATACAGTAACATTTATTTTGTTAATATCAAATGATGAGTCTATAAATTTTCTTCCACTGATTATTTATTTATCTGCATTTGATCATGTTAATATTAAAAAAACAATAATACTCATTATGGTCCATGCAACGTACTAAATGTTTGATATGTGTAAATTTATATAAGACATAGTACATGTCTTTAAAAAATGTCTTAATAGGAAAAGTAGAAGACTTGGAATTTAATAGCAGAATAGCAGAATAGCAGAACAAGCTTAAAATCCAAAAGATATGAAATTTAAAAAATATTTATCCTGAATAGAGTAGCCAGAATAGGTTTAGGAATGCAATTCGGACCAAGAGAATGAATGTTTCTAAAACATAGTGAGGAAATATGAGGGTTAGTTTGGGTTTTGTATAGATTAGGTTTTTGATACTTCCAGAATATTCAAGAATCACTTTATTCATGGAATCACTTGAGTTAGAAAGCTGACAATCTAAGCCTGTATCTTAGAGATAAGGAATTACCAGTAAGAGATACTAGCAGAAGAGGTAGGAAGAAGGAATATTGAAGAACAAAAATATGTAACAATAAAATTTAGTCTTTGGAAGACCCTTAAATGAACATGAGGAAAAAGTTAACTGGTACGAAAAAAAATCAATAAATCAGAATGAAAAGGGGAAAATCTGGGGACTGAAGTATCACTGGATGGATGCTAGCAACTCAAAGGTGGATTGCAATGTCAAATGTTGAAGCAAAGTTAAGTAAGACACAGTAGGGCTTTGATAATTAGGAGGACAGGACTGACTGATGAAAGAGTAAAGTCAAAAAGTAAGGGATTAAGAGGTGGTTACATAATGGCATCTCCTATTTAACTTCCTTAACACCTTATTGTTTCATAACCTCCTAACACCTAACAATGGTGATGATTCTTGAAATTAATTTAAATCCAAGAAAATCCAAGAGACTCCAGATAAAATTGATCATGCTGAAACAATAATAACTAACACATATTGACACGTGTTGCTCTAAGAGCATTAGACATATTAGTCATTCTTCTCAATAGCATTATTATTACCATTTTCAGATAAATAAACTAAGGAAGAGGTATTAAGTCACTAGCTTAATATCATAAAGATAAGACACAGACAAGCTAGGAAAGTCAGTCCATCTGATTCCAAAATCTCTTAGTCTAAGTACTAAAATGTTTTTGTTATTGCTATTGTTGCTTTTTGCTTGTTTTTCCTTACTTTATTGTCAGCTAATTCATAAAATTTATTGTCAAAAAATAAATGATGAAAAATTGAGTGAAAAAAACCCCTAAGTTTAAGGGATTCTTACTTGCAATCTAGGTTACAGAAATCAACATACTGTAGCTTTTTCACTTTTTTAAGAAAATGCCTTCCCTTTCTTAATAATTTTACCTCTTGTAATACATTTGTTTATTATTTCTTGTAATTTTTATTTTCCATTTCTAAATATCTGGTAAATATATTATTGATAGAGTTAAAATTACCAGTACTATGCACTCATTCTTTCAGACAACAGTTATTTGATTATTACTCTATGAAATATTTTATATTATGTAGAATATGTGTATATATATGTGCATAATATGTATGTAATGACACATAGCGTACATATTTAACCTATTTTCTGCACTCTTACATAACTAAGGCAATTTGATAGTGGTTGTTTATACAGTTAATCAGACTTTGGAGAGAAAAAAAGACAAATTGCTGATAAAATTTGTCTGAAAGCTATTAATAAAAGCTCTTTAGAGCAGAGAAAAAAAAGTTTAAGTAGGAGCAGGGAAAATAAATACAAGCTTATAATGCGAAGGGGGAAGAAAATAAATTCCAAATAAATGCTAAAATAAATTTGAAAGAAACCCTAATACTAAATTACATGTATATTTGTTAGCTAGATTAGATTAAACTTTCATTTTACTACTAAATGCCTTTGACTAATTAGAAGTTGAAAATTACATATAAAAGAATAAAATTATAGTTTCAAAATTATCAATTTTCATTGTCATAAATTAATGCTAAAAGTATATGAAAATAATATAATTTAAGATAGCTGACCTTGCTTATGAAACATTATTCTGGGAAGATCTATCATATCTTACAATAAAACATCTGGCAGGCGTCATGGCAGTTATTAAATTTGGCTTTTTTTCTAATAGAAAGCATGCCAAAACTTCAACTTAATGAACATTGATGGCTGATGCCAATCATTGTTCTCCGACAGCCCAGATATACATATTTATTTTAATGATTTGGGGCTATATGGCAGCCAGAATAAAACAAGCAATGTCATTGGAGTCAAAGCTGAATCAAATTATGAAAAAAAATTATATGAACATTCTAATTTATAGGTAAAGGAAATATATAGTTATTTGGAACTGTTTTATTGATATTACACTATTCCAAATATAATGAAAAATACAAGAATAAGAAAACAGGAAGGATATCATTGATAAAGTCCCTATATAATTATAAACTGTGGAAACCTAGAGTTGGCACTTCTTGGCATCCTTTTGATGTTGTAGCACAGGACAAGTATGTACACATTGACAATTCATTCCATTAGTGCTTTTCATTTTGCCCAAAATACAGGCAAAAATCGCAGAATGCTATCTCCATTGTCCTAGTTATCATACACATATTTTTCTTCATAATATCTTTCTTTACTTTTATTACCATTGAAATTCTCTTTCTTGTATAAAAACTTAGGCCATCACTTTTTTTAAATACTTTCTCCATAACCTTTCCCTCACTGAGTACAGATTAATCTCCTTGAGGCCAATTTCATTACAATCCTGAGGAGTGAAGACCACACTTTCTCTCATACATCTTTTAACTCAGGAGAAAAAGGTCAGGGCTTACTTGAGAACTCTTGAGTTTCAAGGCATTCTACCTTTTAGAGATTACACCTTGCTTCATATCAAACATGAAGATTCATATGGACCCCATATTAAATTAAATACTTTCTGTAAATTTAAGAATGATTATAATTTTGCTTTTGAAATTATTTGTTATAATTTATTCACTTAAGATCACTTAAAGCTTTCTATGGCAAATTATCTAGCATGTTCTGGAATTATTACAAAATTTGAAAATATAATATTCAAATGTTTTTCAGGTATGGTATTTCAGCTACTATCTTCTATGTGTTTCTTGGGGTTTCTCCTGTGCCTGGGCAGCTTAGGAGTCAGACAATAAATTGAGGGGAATATTACAGAAACTGTGAGACTGATTCTTCTGAATTTCTACCACTTTTCAGCCCAAACTCTAACCTGGGCACCCTCAGTCTAAAAATATTGCCATCTAATGCTAAAATCCTTCAGTAAACTTGGAACTATGTCAAACTGCCCTCAGCAAAAAATGCAAAATGAATGCATTTTCGAATTTCTCTTCTTTCAGGTATTGAATCTCTCATGTCCTCCCTATGTTCATGCTCTTTCAATGTTTTTAAACAATATTTTGTTAAAATTCTGTCTAACATTTATAATTCCTTCAGCAGGAGAGTTGCCCTAATTAAGCTACTTCATCAAAAACAAAACTGGAAATCATATTTAAGGAATACGTGTGTGTGTGTGTCTTTCTACTCAGGAAACATTCATCTTTTCTTTACATGACCATACTTTCAAGATGTACTCTATTATATTATTTATAAATCCCTCAGTAACCCTTATGGGCAGATTTGACTACTCTTATTTTCCTTTTATTTTGTCATATTTTACCACCATTATGGAAACTCCCACATTATATATTTTCTCTTTCACATATCTGTCTATTGA
>JAQQST010000086.1:0-15363 GCA_028646485.1 Cryptoprocta ferox | reverse complement strand
CTTTAAGCTTTCTGGAAGTACTGAATAATGTGCTTCAATAAATGGGTTTATGTTATCTACCCAAAGTTGTAGAGAACTTTCACGGTGCCAAGATATTGTTCGTAATGGAGATTAAGAATAATATATTGGGGTGCCTGGGTGACTCAGTGGGTTAAGCGTCTGGGTTGCACTCAGGTCATGATCTCATGATTCATGAGTTCAATCCCCGCATCGTGCTCTGTGCTAAGAGCTCAGAGCCTAGAGCCTGCTTCTGATTTTGTGTCTTCCTCTCCTTTTTTCTCTCTGCCCCTCTCTCGCTAGTTCTCTGTTTCTCTCTCAAAAATAAATAAACATAAAAAATTAATACAGAAATAGAATAATTTATCTAGTAAATTCATTCAATGGGATTTATTGAGCACCTGTTATGTATTGGTCATTGGGGATATAGTTGTCAAAATGATAGATGAATTTTTTGCCCTGGTAAAGCAGACACTGTAGTTGTGGAGATATATAAACAAGTTACACAAGCATATATTTATATGATTGCCCATTCTGAAGTGAATGTGCAGGAAATGTGTGCAGGAAAAGGACAAAATTATGTAAGAAAGAACAGCAGGAGACATTTTTAAACCGGGTTTTAATAAGATTAGATTTACATTTCCGCAAAACTGCTAAGGCTGCATGAAAATGATTTCAGAGGGGCCAGAGTGACAGTAGAGAATTAGTAATAAAACTAATATGGAAGTCTAGGTGACACATGAGCATCATCTGAATTAGTGTGGTGATAGGCGATAAAAATAGAAGAGGATGGCTAAACTATCACCGATGTTGAACCAATAAGGCCACCCTATGAATTTAGTCACATGAACTAAGTTTTAATCTATAGGGAAAAGAAAAATATAATACAGAAGTGTCTATTGTGGACAATAGTTAAATGACCACTAAGGACTTTGTGCAACTAGAGACAGTTAGAGTCATATGAATAGTCTGTACATTACAGAGACCCACGTGTATTCTATCATGACTACTGACTAGAATATTTTGCTTAAAATAAAATTGTATGCCCAAAGTTAGATACAAACTCTTAATAATTTATTGCTGATATATAACCGTGGACTATCCAAACCAAATATCTTGTAAAATCTATCCTTTCCATTTAACACTATTCAGTAAATGTTTATTAACCACCCACAATTTATCAGGCACTGTGCTAAATGTTGAAAATCAATGATGATAAAATAAAAGGACACAATATCTTTGTATCTCTCTCAGTCTAATGGTGAAACCAGACAAACAATATGAATAAAATGTGATGTGCATTGCATTACTTAATCTGAATGATGTTAGTGGAGTTTAATATTTTCAGATGGTATATCAGCATGTAGAAGGCATGACAACTATGTCAAGCTGATAGGAAGTGTGAAAACAAAAGAGTGCTGATCTTCCATGGAGATGAAACACAACTTATACAGATTCTAAGTTAATAGATAAATATAAAATATTGGAGGAACGGAACGTGACTCAATAATGTCTTCAGCAAAATATGGTAGGTGGTTGGGGGTGAAATGAAGATATTATTTTAGTTTGGTTTAGTTTTTATAAATTTTTTAATGTTTACTTTTGAGAGTGTGAGCGGGGGCGGGGCAGAGAGAGAGAGGGAGACACAGAATCTGAAGCAAGGTCCAGGCTCTGAACTGTCAACACAGACCCCGAAGCGGGGATGGAACCTACAAACCACAGAATCACGACCTGAGCTGAAGTTGGATGCTTACCAAACTGAGCCACCCAGGTGCGCAAAATGAAGATTTTAGTGAAATAGGTTATAGAATAGTGAAAGATAGAGGTCAGCTAATTAAAACCCTCATAAACCACAATAAAGAGTTTGGAGTTGATCTAGAATGAAAAAGAATGGTACTCAAAATTTTATTTCTTTTAAGTTTATTTATTTTTGAAAGAGACAGAGAGCACATGTGAGAGAGGGGCAGAGAGAGAGGAAGACAGAGGATCTGAAGTGGGCTCTGTGCTGACAGAAAAGTCTGATGCATGACTTGGACTCACGAACCATGAGAATATGACCTGAGCCAAAGTCTGACACATAAGTAACTGAGCCACCCAGGCTCCCCAGTACTCAAATATTTTAGAAAGAAATATCAGTACTTGCATTTCAGCACTCTAACTGAGATCATAATGATGATAATAGACATGAGAAGATCAAGGCTGGAATCAGTAAAGCTGATTAAGAGGCTGTTAGGAAACAAACAGACAGACATAAGGGGGTGGGTGTCATCCATTAGGATATATACAATTGGATGATGTTTAGAACTATTTAAAGTAAAATCAAAAAGTCTTGGTGTCAGTTTGACTCCCTGGGTTGGTTGAACTATTGGGAGAGAAGCAAGTAATTCTCAGTCATGTTCTCCACAATTTCTGCCGGTTACTCTGTGATGAGATATGTATATGACAATGGACTTGATCTGCTAGGGAGAAATGACATGAAGCAAGTCAGTGTATATTTAACAACTGACATGTACCTTTTACACCCAGCATATAGGGACCATGATTTAGGCAAAATCAAACCTAACAGACTACAAAACAGTATTCCTTCCAGCACACCAAATCAGTAGACCAAATACTAGTTGGCTCTTTTTCACTGCACATGTTGGAAAAGAGTGTCCCTGCATATTGGAGGTATAGATTATCAAAAGGTATGGTATTTATAGGAAGTTCACAAAAAGAAGGAAAAAATATCAAGAAATTAAGAATAAAATTGACTATGCATAAAAATTGAAGATGAATGCCAAAATGCAGTTTTGAGTACTAAGGCAATTATGCAAATATAATTGGTTCACAAAAGCCCATTCCATTTAACTACAAAATAGATTGAAGAATGCTAACATGTCAGGATTATTAATCTATCATCTTTTCCAGTTCATGAAGTAACAAAAGTAAAAAGTCGAGGCTAAATCATTAAATTCTAAATCTTGAGAGGAATTAATTAACAATATTAAGATTATTGTTTCTTAACTGAATACAATGAAAGCTCTGAAGCCATTTTTTATTCATTAATTCACTAAAACTTAACACCACAAGCTTGAATGTATTAAAATCTTTAAAATGTGGAATGAGAAACAAGTAAGAGTCAGTACATTTAGTTTCTAACTTCCTCTCCTAGATATTTGTGTGCTTAGGCCTCTGATTTAAGCCAGAGAGATATAAAAACCAAAGCTCAACAGGCAAGTGGTGGCACAAAAAATCAAAGGAAGGAAATGACCTAGAAAGTATAGAGAAGGTGTAAAAAATCCAGAGCAAACAGGAAAAATAATGCCTAAAATGTATACCTTTTGGTGCAGCCAGCAAAATCAAATCTTGCTGGAGGGAATTCCAGAGAAACACCATGCCTCAGCTTCAAGTTGCAGCAAACACGCCATTAATCGTATTTAAATATTTTTTTTCGGTTCATGTAGGTGCTAGAACAACTAAAAAGGATGATAAAGTGTGTAAAGTTTGGAGAGAAAAACATATTTAGAGTAAGGTATTCAGATGAGTTTTTAAGAGAAGAATGAGTTGCATCAATGGGTGGGACAGGGGAACCTCTAGTCTCATCTTTAGTCCTCACACGTGTTTGCGGCTATTTAGAGTGCTTCTTTACTATCCTATGCCTAAAGCTTTCCTCTTCTGTTAAAACGTCTTGTTTTCAGTCAGCAGCTGGCCCAGGTTTCTGCTTCTCACACATTGCTGAAATATTTGTTATATGATATTGACACGGATGAAGTCAAGGTTATGCTCCAAAGGAATATCCTGTTTTACCAATTGGTACTCCTAGTGTTTTGGGTCCATATTTAGTGGAGTTTTAGGATTCTCATGCATTTGAAAACAATTAAAATGCACCAGCATAATTATAACCATATGGCAAGAATTAGTTAATATTTTTCACCTCTAGATTAATATTCATATTCATATTGATTGAAGAGAATCATTTACTGTGTCCTCAGTTTGTTTAGCAAGGTCAATTACTTTAAATTTTCCTCATCAAAACTTATCCTTGATCAAAATATTCATTTCCTTTTTTTTTTTAATAGAACTGAGATCTCTGTGTTATGACTACAATAGATTCTGTGCAGATAGTTTTTCAAATTCCAAATTTGCCATTTAACTTATGAAATACAGTAAGCTTAAAATAGACTATTAAATCTCCCTTTTCCTTTCTTTCCCCAGAGAAGAAAAAAGAAGGGAATATGAATAAAACTGAATATGCGGTTATGCCTACATTGTGGATATCATCAATTAATTTCGTTATATTACAGTACATAATATTCTCCCTGAAAAATTAGTTACATACAAAATTAGAGTTCCTACTTAATGGCATTTTACTGTATTCATTACAATAAACTTTTAATTTGGACAGAAAATTCTCACAATTCATATTATAATATTATTTCACTGAATTGCAAAGTACAAAGATAATAATTTTCCACTTCAAGAAAATTATTATATATAAGAATTTCTTATTTGTTTAATGAAATTAAAGCAATGTTAATTTTGGAATGGGAATTTCAATCTCTTTCAGAAAACTACTTAATTATACTGTTAATTATAAAATAACAGCAAAATTTGAGTAACTTCAGTTTATAATGTTTGGTCCTTTATTGGCTTGATACCAAAAAAAATCTCATCTCTGTCACCTTGATACTTTATTGGATAGTTTGTTCTTTTTTTAATTTTTTTGGAATTATTTTTATATTTTAAATTAATTATGTCTTGGGAATATCCATTGCAAATATATTCTCTAAACTTGTGACTTGATTTTTTCCTTGATTTGCCTTTAGGTAAACAGATGTTTTTAATCTTAACATAGTGAAGTTGGCCACATTTTATTTACAGTTGTGTTTTTTGTATCTTGTTTAAGAAATCCTTCCCGATAGCAAGGTCAGAAAGTATTTCTTTTCTAAATTTTCTTTAGAATTTTTCATGGTTTTGCCTTTCATAATTAAATCTTTAAAACATCTGCAATGGCGTTTTGATATGTGGTTAGGCAATCATTTTTCCATTATTTATTTAATGATTCCTATTTTCCCCATGATGTGAAATGCCAACTCTGTCAGAAACTGAGAATACGTTTATTTATTTCTGGCTATTTCCTTTTGTTGATCCATTAACCTATTCTTCTATGAATAAACTAATATTATCACTTTAGAATTAGCCCCATTTGTTTTTTGATGTGTTGGGCAAATCCATTTATCTGCAAATCATTTCTTGGTAATATTGCCTTACCTAGTCTTGGTTCTTTGAATATTCACTTCAAATTTTGTTAATCAAATAATAGGGGAAATGAAAAACTACTGTCATTTAGGTTGTTTACTATTTTTTCTCTCTTATCTTACTGTAGAATCTATGACCTGCAAAGTAGTACTGATTCAGGGACATTAGTAAACATTCTCATCTTGTTTACTCCCAAAGAAAAAACTTCTAATGTATCATCATTACAAATAATTTGATAATGTATTACAGACAATATCAGACTAACTTAAGAACTTACCTCTTAGTCTTCATTTTCTAAGAATTTTAATCAATAATGGATGTTGTATCTTATCAAATATCTCTTCCTAATTTAATTAGATCATGGAAAGTATATTTCCCTTTATCCAGTACTGTGATATATTACATAAATCTACTGTAACTGTTAAATGACCCCAGCCTCACCTCAGATAAACCCAACTTCCTCCTAACATAGAGGGTCATAAAAAGTAATTATTCATGGTCATGTTTATGAGAATCTCCCTGACTTTCCCCTATAAGTCAAGGAAACCCAGATAAATAAATTAACAATACGAACATAACTTCCAAAACAAAACTAGGTAGAAAATTAAGTTCATGAACTCAAAACCACTGGATAGCCTACATGTGCGATATCATCAACAGAGCAGGAAGAACTAAGAGGAAGAGAATAGGGAAATTCAGTGCTCATAAAATGTAGCAGCAGAAAATAATTGGAATCAAAGCCCATACAAATCTTTTTAACCCTATGGAAAACGCAAGTATTCAATAAAGACATGACCTAAATAGTGAACAAAAAATACAACTTATAATAATAGAATAAATTAGAATTTTCTCTACTACAAAGCTGTAATCATCAAGACAGTATGGTATTGGCACAAAAACAGATACATAGACCAATGGAATAGAATAGAGAACCCAGAATTGGACCCACAAATGTATGGCCAATTAATCTTTGACAAAGCAGGAAACAGTATCCAATGGAAAAAAGACAGACTCTTTAACAGATGGTCCTGGGAGAACTGGACAGCAACATGCAGAAGAATGAAACAAGACCACTTTCTTATACCATACACAAAAATAAACTCAAAATGGATGAAAGACCTGAATGTGAGATAGGAACCCATCAAAATCCTAGAGGAGAAAGCAGGAAACAACCTCCTTGACCTCAGCCGCAGCAATTTCTTACTTGACACATCTCCAAAGGCAAGGGAATCAAGAGCAGCAATGAACTATTCGGACCTCATCAAGATAAAAAGCTACTGCATGGCAAAGGAAACAATCAATAAAACTAATAAACAACCGACAGAATGCCAAAAGATAGTTGCAAATGACATATCGGATAAAGGGCTAGTATGCATAATGTATAAGGAATTCACCAAACTCCACACCTGAAAAACAAAGAATCCAGTGAAGAAATAGGCAGAAGACATGAACAGACACTTCTCCAAAGAGGACATCCAGATGGACCAAAGATGTATGAAATAAAGCTCAGCATCACTCATCATCAGGGAAATACGAATCAAAACCACATTGAGATACCACCTCATGCCAGTCAGAGTGGCTAAAATGAACAAATCAGGAGACTATAGATGCTGGCGAGGATGTAGAGAAATGGGCACCCTCTTGCACTGTTGGTAGGAATGTAAACTGGTGCAGCCACTCTGGAAAACAGTGTGGAGGTTCCTCAAAAAATTAACAATAAAATTCCCCTATGACCCAGCAATAGCACTGATAGGAATTTACCCAAGGGATACTGGACTGCTGATGCATAGGGGCACAGGTACCCCAATGTTCATAGCAGCACTTTCAACAATAGCCAAATCGTGGAAAGAGCCTAAATGTCCATCAACTGACGAATGGATCAAGAAGATGTGGTTTATCTATACAATGGAATACTACATGGCAAAGAGAAATAATGAAATCTGGCCATTTGTAGCAACGTGGATGGAACTCAAGGGTGCTATGCTAAGTGAAATAAGTCAGGCAGAGAAAGACAGATATCATATGTTTTCACTCATATGTGGAACAGGAGAAACTTAACAGAGGACCATAGGGGAGGAGAAGGGGAAATAAATAGTTAAGGAGAGGGAGGGAGGCAAACCATAATAGACACTTAAATACTGAGAACAAACTGAGGGTTGATGGGGGAGGGGGAGAGGGGGAAATGGGTGATAGGCATAGAAGAGGGCACTTGTTGGGATGAGCACTGGATGTTATATGGAAACCAACTTGATGATAAACTAGAATAAAAAATAAAATTAAAATTAAAAAAAGAAATATAGGAAGGAAGAGATTTGAGAGAGAGATTGAAAATAAATGTCATAAAATTCAAGAAATAATTAGAAATAAAAGTACTTGAGAAATCAAAACTAAACTTAGAATCCAAGAGCAAATAACAGAGTGGAAATAAGACATAAAAATGTAACATATAAAACAACAAAGAACAAGGAAGCAGTGTGGCTGAATTAAAGAAGGGAAGACTAGTAAGAGATGAGTTCAGGAGAATTACTACAGAGATCATTTTAGACCCTTATTCCAATTATCTATTACTGTGTGTTTCCTGTGTATCAAATCATAATACATTTCTTTAACCAAGTCTAGATGGAATGATTTAAAATAATAATAAAATAAGTATAAAATTGCCTAAAAATAAATATAATTATTGTGATTCTCTGTGTTCACGGCTCTCAGGTTAGCATTCATTAAACATTCAAGTAGAGATGTTATGAATATGCAGTTAGATATTCCAGATTTCAACAGAATGGTTCAGGCTGGATATGTATTCTTGGGATTCATCAACTAAGATGCTTTTTTAAACCATGAGACTAGAAGATTTATATAATGTATATAAAATATTTATAAAATATATTATAAAATATATATTTTATATATATTATCTAAAATAGAAGTCAATGAGGTTTTTGCCTTGGCACTAGTGCCATGCCTGACTATACTGGATCTTAAGCCAAAAATAAAAATTAATACTATTGATTCTGTTTTAATTAGATATTTTGTTTATTATGGGCTGTTTGCATGATTTTTTAAAAAAAATATTGAAATAATTTTATCTTTGTTGCTAAGCTTTTTGGCACTCCCTTAAATTTTGTACCCAAGATGAGTTGGTCATTTGCATCACCATATCAATGTTGCCTGAAGAGTCCAACATTTATATTTTGTGGAGATCTTAATGAAGCAGCAAAAGAAACAGATGTAGAATGGCCAGAAATGTGGGAAAATCACATTTGTGTGGTTTCTAGAATCTAAGAAAGTGTTTCAAAGAGGAAAGAAGGATTAACTGGGTTAAATGCTACCCAAAATTAATGCTAAATAAAGACAGAGAAATGGCCAAAGGCTTTAGTAACATGGTTATTAGTGGGAAGTAGAGCATTAGTGAAGTGGTGAATGTGAAAATTTAATTAGTGTAAAGTCAAAAGAGATAAAGAGGAAAGAAAGGACGTTTTCTATAGGGGAGAGAAGAATCAAATGGCATATAAACAAATGAGATCTTGGGGTTTATTCATTTTTAGGATGAGGGAAAAACGAGATCATTTATTTCTAAGATAATCAAATGATATTTGTATACTATAAGAAATGATATAGTAAAAGGGAAATATTATGATGTAAGAGAGAGACATGGGGAGATAACCTTGAGAAATGTCCTTGAGGAATTAGCGGGAATGCGTCTCTGTGAATAGCTGTTAGGATTGGTTTGGGCTAAGAACATAGATGGTAATATATTTGGAATGAGAGAAAAAGGTGAAGCATATGGGAGCAGAAATAAGAAGTGATTTGATTTGATATAGCAGTACAAGTTAATCTATTATTCTCTGATTGCTTCTATTTTCTCATTGAAATAGAAAATGAAATAAGAATTGGGAGTGTAGACTGTGGAAGAAGTGTCAAAAAAAATAAAGAGTAGAAATGATAGGGGGAAAAGATGAAATAATTGTCCAGGCCCCTAGGGAAATGGAAGAGATTATGGGTTAAAAAAGTCTAAAATGTTATGTTCAGATGCATGGGTGTAGCCATAGACCAGTTATCCAAGGGATAACCCATAAAACTCATACTTTAGCAATTGAAGTCTATATTTCAGAGGGTGGGATAGGTCCCTCCATGGCATTGCTGTCAAATATAAATAAAACAAGGTTACATCTATATTTCTACTTCAGAAAGTCTCTCTTTTCCCAATAAATGCCAACATCTGCCAAGATCTAACTAAAATGTTTGTGAAACTTACTCTAATTCCCAGATAGAATTAAGTTCCCTTCCAAAGCAATCCCATATCACTTTGTAATGATTTCAAAATTGGCATTTATCACATTACATAAAAACATTTTAAAATGGCTAATCAACTCTATCATTCTCTGACTCATTCGACAAAAGAAATTTATAGTAGAAATGAGTTTTATTCATTGAAACTTAGAGAATAAAATAATGAAGAATGGGACTTGTTCATTCCTGTTCAGAAAATGTGAAAGCTAGAATGTTACATGACCTTTGGAAATTCCTAGCAGCCATATGATTTTGCATGTGTATTTTGTAGAAAAATATTCAGAATAGATTTCAAACTGTTTTTGAAATGGGTTGATAGATCATTTTGTGGATTATTTTGAATGTTGCTCCAGCAGGCAGAATATATTAGCATTCATCTTGGAAAGGAAGTGGCAGCTTATCTATTTCTGTAATTCCAGTGAAAGTAATCAGTTCATTGGGGGAAATAACAAGCTAAGACTTCAGACAAACTTAACTTAAACTGCCTGGCTTCATGTTTAGTTGAAAAATTCTCTAACAATGGTTTGTTGGTTCCTGCTTAGGGATTTTGCTCTGAAAAATAAATGTGTTGCTAACTCTTGCATTGAGTGCTGTTGTGTAATCTATCTCAAGACCAAATTCAAAATTCAGATTTGCCTGGCTGGCTTGGTAGAGCACGTGACTCTTGATCTTGGAGTCGTGAGTTTGAGCTCCATGTTGGGTGTAGAGATTACTTTAAAAAAATTCAGAGGTAGATTTATTTAATAGAAAAAGGAGAAGGATTTTATTCCCTTTGTAGAACTACTGTCTTCTCTGTTTGTGAAAAAAGCTACTTGTGCCTGCCAGGCATTTGTTGTTTATACATTTTGGATGGCCCCCACTGGGATCCCAAATTTTTCACCTAACATACATTTTATTCATTTTCTCCAGAAAACACTATAACTTTTCTCTCCAGAGACCAGGGCCACAATCAGTTCCTGTAAAAGCCTACTTACATTGCTCCCTTATTCTGTTACAGGTATAAAACACTATAACATATACTTTTAACCCAAGGGTAAACATGTTCAATTTGATTAACACCAGATTCTGACTGAAGAATTTATTGACTAGAATGCCACATATTCAGATATGTCTTGCTCAAATTTTCAGTAATAAATGCATCCATTATTATTTGAAGTATGATTCTGAAAACTTTTATGTTTTTCTTCCTGTTCAAAGGGCCATGCTTCTAAACAGCATATGTGTAAATCTCTATTCTGGTTATTGTTAAGTTCATTACAAATAGTACAAAAGGGAAGGTTAAAAAAAAACAATCTGATGATAATTGTTCTATGAAAGATAATATATTAAATTATTTCAATATCTCTATTCATAAGCATAAAAGTAATTTAAGTGTATTTTTCCAATGCTTAATTACTTTTGTAACAGAAATGCAACAAAAAGAAATGGAAAACAAATGCATACTTATTAGGAGATATGTTTATTTTCTTAGATATACACTATGATAAATAATGGAAGTGAATCTCCACTCAGTCTTTTTTTTCCTTCTAAATATTAATGGATTTAAGCAGGTGGAGTTAAGAATTGCTAAATTAGTAGGTTCTTTTAAAGTTTATCATTAGTCCTTCTAGTTTTCCAATAAAATATGGATCTATAAAATTTTAATTTATTGAAAATAACAAACAGAATCCTATTAGAATAACAATTCGAACACCTTTGTCTGCAGGAGGGACAAACAATTGACAGCATTATCTGGAGAACATATACTACAAAACTCTCAAATTTCTAAACTTGAAAATATTTGAGTCTCTCATTTTAGGAATAACTCCCGATTGTAGTAGGTTAGCAGTTTTTTTTATCTGATTTTTAAGAAATATGAAAAAGAGATGGCAGTGATAATTCTTCCTTAACAGACATTCAGTAATATCAATCAGTGTTCCACTCTATTTATTGAAACTGCAAAATATTACAGGCATGTGCTATTACAACTTATGTAGTATCACATTAAATGAAGTTTAAAGCATCAGTAAAATGAAAAAGAAACAAATGAAAAGAAGAGGCAAAAGGAGAGAAGCAAAGGAATTGAAAAATCTACAACCTAGACAATTAATATGTGATAAAGAGTTGTCCAGAATCTACTATTAGGTAATGGATCTAAGTGCTTGCTAACCTCTAACAAGAATGCTTACTTTATGTCTGATTAATTTGAAGATTCAAGCATCAATTTCTTGGTATCACTGCTGGTGTGTAAAACAGGTAACTTTTAACTCATAAAACCAATATATCACATGTATCACAGGAATAAACAGTACAATAATACTATAAAAAACGTAAAATGCTTACATAGAAATGTATTCCTAATGTCCTTTGAACACTCAAGTACCTACTTAATCCAAATACCTTGCTCAAGAAAGTTTGCGATACGTAAAGTCATTCACTGTTATGCTGGGATAGTAAAGTTAAGTAAAAATTGTGTGTGTGTATGTGAATTTTTTCAATGATGGATCTCAACATCATATACTCCTATGACTTTTACTCAGACTGCCAAGTCATATTTATAATATGTAAGATATTTCATGAATGAAATGCACTTTTACTGAGCTAGATATAGACCACTCAAAGTTTGGCTACAGTTTTTAAACAGTTGGATTTCTCAATAAACCCCAAAACTCTTCCATAAAAGAAAATGGCTCAATATATTTTTATCAAGATGTATATACATACATATGTGTGCACACATTCACACAGATATATTTGTAGCCACCTGATTTAAAATGGATCCAAGTTACCGATTGATCTGTCAAATTACCTAATATATTTCTAGTGTATTGTTCCTGGACATGTAAATTCTTTCTTTTTAAAATTTATTTCATAATCTATTAGTGTTTCATTGTAGATATATCATCTGTCATATGCATTCCTAGTTACTTTAGGTAACACTTTCCGTTTGCTAAAAATTGCATGACAATTATCCCACCAAATCATGCAGACTGCATTTTCTCAGTGAACATGCTGAATACTTGGTTGATTTAGGTGGCCGACTTATGATAAAGATTCCATGAATATTATGTAATTGAACTTCAATCAAGGTGATTGATAGTATACCAGTTAAGACTAAGGCAACTACATACTTAAATTTACTAAGCATTTACTAATTGAAAACTATTTGCATGTATGAATACCCTGAATTTTTTATGTTAAGGAGGTAGTGCTTCACTGAGGAAAATGGAAGAGGACATAGAGAAATGGAAAAGCATTCCATGCTAATGGTTTGGAACAACAATATTGTTAAAAAATATCTATATTACCCAAAGCGACCTACACATTTAGTGCAATCTCTATCAGAATATCAATGCATTTTTCAGAAATAGATCTAGAAAAAATGATCCTGAAATTTGTAGTGAACCACAAAGACCCCCCATAGCCAAAGAGGCCTTGAAAAACACAAGCAAAACTGTAGACATCACAATTTTGGACTTCAAGTTATACTGCAAAACTGTAGTGATCAAGACAGTATGGTACTGGCACAAAAGCAGACACATACATCAATGGAATAGAATAAATAACCCATAAATGAACCCACAACTAAATGGTCAATTCATCTTCAACAAAACAGGAAAGAATATCCAATGGGAAAAAGACAGTCTCTTTAAAAAATGGTGTTAGGAAAACTGGACAGCAACATGCAAAAAATGAAACTGGACCACTTTCTTACACCATACACAAAAATAAAATAAAAATAAATGAAAGACCTAAATATGAGACAGGAAGCCATCAAAATCATAGAGGAGAACACAGGCAGTTCTTTCACTTCAACAGCAACTTCTTTCTAAATATGTCCCCAGAGGCAAGGGAAACAAAAGCAAAAATGAACTACTGGGAACTACCAGAACTACCACATCAAAATAAAAAGCTTCTGCACAGTGAAGGAAACAATCAACAAAACTAAAAGGCAACGTAGGGAATGGGAGAAGATATTTGCAAATGACATGTGACAAAGGGTTAGTATTCAAAATCTACAAAGAGCTTATAAAATGGAACCCCCCAAAACAAACAACCCAGTTAAAAAATGGGCAGAAGATATGAATAGACATTTTTTTTCCAAAAAAGACACAGATGATTAACAGACACATGAAAAGATAATCAACCTCACTTATCATCCGGAAAATACAAATCAAAACTATAATGAGATATCACCTCACACTGGTCAGAATGGCTAAAGCAACCACACAGTAGAAAATAGATGTTGGTAAGGATACAGAGGAAGGGGAACTCTCTTATACTGCTGGTAGAAATGCAAACTGGTGCAGCAACTTTGAAAACCAGTATGAAGTTTCCTCAAAACATTAAAAATAGAACCACCCTATGATCCAGCAATTACACTAGTAAGTATTTACTGAAAGGCTACAAAAATACTGATTTGGGCAATCTGATGTTTATAGTAGCATTATCAACAATAGTCAATTTATGGAAAGAGCCAAGGTGTCCATTGACTAATGAATGGATAAAGAGGTTCTATAATGTGTATGTGTGTGTGTGTGTGTGTGTGTGTGTGTGTATGAATATTACTCATCCATAAAAAATGATCTATTGCCATTTGCAATGATGTGGATGGAGCTACAGAGTATTAGGGTAAAAGAAATAAATCAATCAGAGAAAGGCAAATACCATATGATTTCACTCATATGTGGAATTTAAGAAATAAAACAAATGAATAAAAGGGGTTAAAAAGAAAGGCCAAAAAAAAAAAAAAAACAGACTCAACTATAAAGAACAAACTGATAGTTATCAGAGGGGAGGCAAATGGGGGGATGGGTTAAATAGGTGATGAAGATTAAGGAATGCACTTGTGACAAGCACTGGGTGTTGTACGTAAGCGATGAATCACAATACTGCACCAGAAACCATATTACGCTGCATGTTAACTGACTGGAATTTAAATAAAATTTGGAGAAAGAAAAAAAGTTGGGAGAATGTAAAATAATTAATTAATTAAAAGAAACAAAATTAAAAACAAAAAGAATGTAGTGTTCTAGGTCAATATTAAAGCCACAAGCCATTTTAAGTATACCATATGCCCAAGATAAAGTTGACAAAAATACAGGTATGGGTGTCAAGTCATTGCCCTTCTCAATTTTGGCAAACCATTCAACACAAAGTGATGTAAAAACTACCAACATAAATATTTAACTAATTTAATCACCTTTAGAAAAAAAGGAGGAATGCTTCTGTTTACAGAAGCTCTCATAAATCTGAGACCAGAATTCCCAAAAGTCTACCATTGCCCATCATTAAATTTTAGACATGTGTATAATTTGAAATGAAATAAAATATTCAGATAGACATACACACCACTTTAGGGAATTTCCTCACCACCTAAATCACAAGTAGATCTGTAGTGTCTACTTTAAATTTATGCCTATATTCCACAATACAAATATATTATATATATATATATATATATATATATATATAGGCATGTATATACACACATATATACATATTTCATATTGGTAGAAATATAAAACCTCAAAATAACGTTTATGTCTGCACTAAGTGCTCTTGGTTAGAGACTTTGAATATCACCTGGTATATACCTCTTTACTCACAATTAGAATATCAACTAACTAAACCAATTAATATATAATTTTAAGAACTGAAAATCTGTAAAATCATGCTTTACTAATCAGTGAAAGAGAACTGCTTTAATATATTATATTAACACCACAGAAATAATTTCACATAGAAACAGAGTGGGAATCTTTATTTCCATTAAGAATACTCTTTCAAAACAACATAAAACTAACTGAAAAGTTAAAATTTGAAGAATAAGAGGATTCTGAAATCAGAAATAGT
>JAQQST010000085.1:0-16084 GCA_028646485.1 Cryptoprocta ferox | reverse complement strand
TGCGCCTCCCCCGGGCTCACGTGCGCCTCCCCCCCCCCGCGTGCGCCTCCCCCGGGCTCACGTGCGCCTCCCCGCAGGCACTACGTGGGCGTGTTCTCCTCCACGGAGTACGACTTCCTGTTCCAGTTTGTGTACGCGGCCTACAGGCCCATGGCGACGGCCGCGGGCGAACTTATCTGTAGGAGGTAAGGCTGGTGTCGGGGCACATGACGCTGGCTCTAGGGCTGTGATGTCACCGTGATGTTTCAGGTGGGGGCCCACGTCCCGCCAGGAGCAGACTCCCAGACAGAGAAGGGTAGGGCAGGTGGAGGCCCCAGGGACCTGGGGAAGAGCAGGGCCCCTGACCACGGGCTAGTAAAGGACACAGGTGTGGGGTCCCAGGGGAACAGAACAGGGTGGGTACAAAGACCACAGGAAAGGACGTATGACTCGGTTAGGCCGCCTCGATCTGTGTTACAGGCATGAGTTGGTCTGACCAGGTGGTAGTGGCCCCCCGGGGTCCCCTCCCCCCCGCCCCCGGGGTCCCCTCCTGGGCCATCTGGCTGTCTCACCCTCACGAATGGGTCTACGTTCAGATGAGGGTCTGTGTTTAGGGGTTTGAGGGGTGGCACCAGGGGACAGTCCGGTTGTCTGTTCCCTCCCTGGTGCTGGCCTGAACTGGTAGTGGGGCCAGACAAAAGTCATTCTAGAATTTTCCTCCGTGGGTATGTCCTGCCCCCACGGCTTCCCGCTGTCCCCGCTCTCCAGGTCGCTGTGCTGTGTGTGTGTGTGCACACGTGCGTGCGCACGCAGGGCCTCGGGGACCAGCAGGTGCCCGGAGTCCCCGTCTAGGCTGACGTCGGGGTTGCTCTTTCTGCCCTCACTAGGCTCCTGGCTCCTCCGCTCCAAGGTTTGGCTGCTCAGAACTCCTTTGAGGAGTTCAACAGAAACATGCGGAACATGAAGACGCTCATCGACTTCTACCTGCAGGGCGAGGTGAGGGCGTGGCTGCGCGGGGCCCGTGGACAGGGAGTCCGAGTCACAGAAGGGACCCGGACTCGTGTCCTGCACCCCACGTTCCATGCCACATCCTGCGGCCTGTGTCCTGCGTCGCACGCCCTGTGTCCTGTGCTGTGTCCCATGCCTGGCGTTGGGCTGACAGGGGCTTGGTTCTCGTGTGGATGTGTGGTGTGCGCACGTGGGCCTCACGTCTCTGGGTGGGCGTCCTCGTTTGTCCTCACGTGTCCCCCCACATGGGAGGGTTGGGAAAGGCGCTGTTCCTGCCCACGGCCTCAGGTGTCCCCTCCGCCTCGTGTCATCACATCTGCCCCGTGTTATGTGTCCGCCTGGTGTTGTCACGTGTCCACCCATCTTGTCATATGTCCCGTATCGTATGTCCCCATGTCACGTGTCTCCCCCGTCCTGTGTTATCAGATGTCTCCTCTTGTCATCACCTCTTGCCCTGTGTTGTCACGTGTCCTCCCGCCACGTTGTCACGTGTCCTCCCCCCACGTTGTCACGTGTCCTTCCAGCTCTGTCATCACACGTCTTTTGTGTCATCACATGTTACACTGCTCTGTGTCATTGTGTCCTGTTGTCACATGGCCCACCTGCTCCCTGCCATCATGTGCCCCCTTGTGTCATTTGTCTCCTCATGTTGTCACACGTCCTTGTGTTGTTACCTGTTTCCATATTCCCGTGTCCCCGTCATCACATTTTGTTTACTGTGTGTCATCACGTGTCCTCGTGTCACCATGGGTTCCATCCACATTGTCACGTGTCCTCCCCGCCCTCTGTCATCACATGCCTTCCTGTGTTGTCACGTGTCACCCTAGCATTATCATGTTTTTCTTTCCGCGTTGTCGCGACCTCACACGTGTGGCATGTCCCTGTTAGTTCCACAGACACGTCCCCTACCTGGTGGACGGCCTGTGGGACGCGGCGCCCTCCCTGGTCCGGAACTGGGAGTGCATGACGTCCCTGCTGCTGCAGCCACGTGGCGGGTGCCAAGGTGAGCGTGGCCAGAGGCCTGCTCGGAGTTGTGGGCTGGGGCCAGGGATCTCACGGGCCCCATGGGCACACCATCCCCCATGTCCTGCCATCCCTTCCCTGTTGTCCTATGTCCCATTGCCCCCTGTGTCCTGCTATCCCTATTCCTCCATGACCCACCATCTCCCCCATGTCCCGCTGTCCCCTCTGTGTCCTGCTGGCCCCGCCTGTCTTGCCCTACCTATTGCTTTGTGACTCACTGTCCCCCATATCCCATGGTCCCCCATGTCCCATTTTACTCCTGTATCCCGTTGACCCTCCCCGTGTCCTGCCGTGCCTGTTCCTTTATGATCCACTGGCCCCCTGGTCCTGTTGTCCCCCATGTCCTGCTGTCCCCCACGTCACACTGCCCCCCCCGCGTCCTGCCATCCCCCACATCCTGCCATCTCTATTCCTCTCTGACTCACTGTCCCCTCCTCCCCATGCCCTGCCGTCCCTGCTGTCCCCCCCCACCCCCATTGTGCCAAGCGTGTGTCCATACTGGCAGTGACCCAGCAGCCAGCACGTGGTGCACACAGCCCCGTCGATGCCTCCTGTGCTGCATTTGCTCCTCGGGTGGCTGCGTGAGGGGCATATGACACGCTTTCCCGCGGTGAGACATTCTCAGGCCTTGAGGCTGAGCCGTCACGGGGCTCTAGTGTGGGGTCTACAGGATGAGGGCCAGAGACCGTTTTCCCATAAGAGGATCAGCCTGGGGGCCGCTGAAGCCCAAAGCCTGGGCCTCCAAGTCGGTGCAGTGTGGGTAGAGCGCCTGGCGAATGATCCCCACCGAGCAGCTGGGACCCCTCCCCCTGCCCTCTGAGACCCCACCCTTTCTGGGCCCCTACCCCATTCAGACACCAGCCCCAGGAGGTGGTCCCCTCCTCTGACACTGTCCCTCCTAAACGCCCTTCTGCAGACACAGGTGTCATCTGGCCATAGCCAGGAGTCCTGGGGCCACTTCTCGGGCATTGCAGGCCCATCTCTTTCCTGTAGGGACCCGGAGCCCTGACCATGCTGCTCGGGATCGCTGAAGGGCCTGTTTCTTTGTCACGGGGATGCCTCCTTTTCCCTGACTCAAAGTACTGGGGCCCAGCTGTGTGGGCTGCGTTTCTTGGCTTTGAGCGTGGGCCTGCTTCTGCCACACCTGGGCTTGTAGGGGCAGCAGCTCCGGGACGCAAGACAGGAGGCCCGTGTGTAAGGTTATCAGGCCAGCGGTGGCAGATGGTCTCAAACCCAGTGGCTGAAAACAGGACTCCATCCTCTCTCAGGCCTGGAAACAGAAGTCTGAGATCCAGGCAGGGCAGGACCGGACCACTGTGACCCAGGCAGAACACGGCCGCTGAGATCCAGGCGGGGCAGGGCTGTGCTCCCTCCTGAGGCTCCAGGGGAGGGTCCTTCCAGCCTCTTCCAGCTTCTGGGGCTCCAGGCGTCCCTGGGCTTGTGACCACGTCCCTCCCGTCTCTGCTTCCGTGTTCATGGGGCTTCTCTTCTGTGTCTCCTCTTCTGTCTCTTACGAGGACAGTCGTCATTGGGTTCAGGGCTACCCTGATCCAGGATGAGCTAATCTCTGATCCTTCACTTGATCACATCTGGAAAGATTTGACTTTCCTACAAGGTCCCATTCTGAGGTTCCGCGTGGGTGTGAATTTTAGAGGCGAGAGCTGGTCCAGGACGCTCTGTGAGCAGACAGCGTCCTCTCAAGTGTATGGTTTTAGAACCGAGTCTTAGCACATTGGAGGCAAAGCCCCGTGAACCCGTCTGCGGTTTGAGGTGCCGTCAGGTGCTGCCCTGAGGACACGCGCGTCTGTCCCAGCACGGGGCTGTGCTTAGAGGCCCACGTTTAGGTGAACAGGAGACAGCGGGTCAGCTTGTATGCAGGAGTGAAGGGCTGGTCCTGGTGCCTCTTGTCTGCATGTCCCCGAGCCCGTGTCAGGGTGCTGCTGTGCCCGGGAGCCCAGCCATGCTCCCCATGTGCTGGGCTCCCCGAGGGCCCTCAGAGCAGTGCGTCGGCCCGAGCGTGCATATCCTGGTACGGCTCGGAGCGCACTGACCTGAGCGCCTGTCTCCTCGCAGCGCTGACGAGCCAGCAGGAGCGAGTTCTCATCGAGATCCTCGTGGCCGCCGTGCGACAGGCTGCAGAGGGTCACCCGCCTGCTGGCCGCGAGCTGAGCAAGAAAGTCAGTGCCACCCCCCGCCCCCGCCCGGATGTGCTCCATCCCCTGTGCTGACCGCTCTGCCGTGTCTGCTGTGGCTGTGCTGTCAGTGCTGGGGCTCTGTGGGCGCCGCTCCCATCCCAGCCTCGCGGTGCTCCCCCCGCCCGCGTGGCTGCTTGCTGCCGCTTCGGCCTTGTGCTTGGCACCCTGGTTGCTCGCTGGGCCACTGGCTCTGCGGGCGGGGCTCCTGGCCACCCAGGTAGGTCTTGCTGGCTGTGCCTCGTGGCTCCTGCTACCAAGTCCTCTGCCAGCTCTACCCCGTGTGTGCCATCCGCATCCCCGGGGAGGGCACTCCACCGTCCGTCTCCCCCCTTCATGCCTTGTTCACACCGGACACAGCAGTCGTCAGCCAACGAATCTCCTCTGTGGGCCTCTGGTGCTGCTGACACAGAATATCACGCCCTGGGGGATTTAAAACCACAGCAATTCTGTATCCTGCCTCAGCTCTGGAGACCAGAATCTGAGATCCAAGCAGGGCAGGACCTCTGAGATCCTGGTGGGGCAGGACCTCTGAGATCCTGGTGGGGCAGGACCGCTGAGATCCAGGCAGGGCAGGACCGCTGAGTTTCAGGCAGGGAAGGACCACTGAGATCCAGGAGGGGCAGGACCACTGAAATCCAGGCAGGGCAGGGCAGGGCTGCTGAGATCCAGGCAGAGCAGGCCCACTGAGATCCAGGTGGGACAGGGCCGCTGAGATCCAGGCGGGGGAGGGCTGTGCTCCATCCCGAGGTGCCAGGGAGGGTCCTTACTGCTTCCTCCAGCTTCTGGTGCTCCAGGCTTCCCTGGGCTTGTGGCCACATCTCTGCTGTCCTTTTATTTTCCTGTGCTGCCGTATTCTCCCCCGTGCACACGTGTGGCTCTGTGCTATGTTCGCATTTTTATGATGATCCTAATTTTACCGGAGAGGGTGAGCTATAGGCCATGAACTTGGGGGAGACGGCTCAGGTTTTCTTGATGGCTTTTGCGCACGGGAAGTACTGTGTGTGAATGAAATGGCAGGGGCCACTACGAGACTCACGTGGGTCGGTCGTGGGCTAAGGCCATGCATGCTCTGCCTGCAGGCTACCAGGGAGATGGACAGGACCCACCGCTGGCGCGAGCAGGCCAACATGAGCCGACACTTTGTCAAGGTGCTGCCCCAGCTGCTGTCCAAGGTGCTGAGCGGGAAAGGGCCCGAGGCCGGGACCGGGGAGGCTGTGGGTGCTCAAGGGCAGGCCAGGAGGCTGCAGAAACGAGGGGAGGCCGGGAAGGCTCCCCTTCACGCCTGCTCTTTGGGCAGTTTGCAGCGGACAAGGAGAAGGTGATCCCCCTCCTGCAGATCCCACAGTACTGCAACCTGGAAGTTTACAAGGACGGCCCGAGCTCGGTGAGTCTTGGCAGCCTGTCCCCCCTCCCTGAGTTCTGCCCATGGGGACCATGTCCCGCACCCCCTGCACCCCGGTTTCAGGTGTGGGGCCCGGTGCCATCACAGTGTCTGTCCCCATGTCCTGCCATTTCCCTGAGGCCTGGGGTCTCACCCCTCCCTGGACGCTCCCTTCTGCTTGTCTCTGCTGGTGGTGGACTGTCCACCTGTCCAAGCAGGCGGGTCGCCTGGACTCGGGGTGGGTGGGGGGATCCATGTCACCTGGTCAGTGCTCCACGTCCCCACAGCTGGAGGTGTGTGGTGGGGCCTGATGACGGGGCAGGACCAGCAGGCCGTCAGCACCGAGGCACCGGCCGCTGTCTCGGGTTTTCGTTGCATGATAGTCAGAGGCCCGAGTCTGGGTGGCGCCCTGGGGTCTGGTCCTTAGGGTGTTCATGAGCACACAGAGCTTCGGTGTTGGTACTCTGCGTGTGCGTGCAGTCTGGGCGCCGTGCGGGGACAGGAGAGGTGGGGTCTGAGGGGCACCCTGGGGGCCCAGGTGGCTGCTTGAGCAGTCTGCCCACGCTGTCCACACTGCAGGGGCAGCTGCCACCCATAGTCGTGGGAGGGTCCAGACACCTCAGCAGACAGCTCCCATGACCTCCTCCTTTTGGCCCGTGTCCCCTCTTTCCTTCAGTTTCTCTGAACTGTGACTTTTCCCTTTAACCCAGTGATCCCCTGGCTTTCCCCCTCAACCGCCTGACCTCCTGTCTAACCTCCTGATCTTTCCCCTCGATCCCATGACCCCCTGATGTTTGCCCTCAATGCCATGACTTTCTGACCTAACCCCCCGATGCCATGACCCCATGACCCCCTGACCTTCCCCTGAATGCCGTGACCCCCTGACCTTTCTCCTCTATGCCATGACCCCTGATGCCCCGATCTTTCCTTCTCTACCCATGACTCCATGATCCCCGACCTTTCCCTCAACCCTGTGCTGCAGTCCCCTGACTGGTCGTCTATCCCTGCCCCCCGCCCCACTGTCCACAGTACCTGGACTCCACCCTCCTGGAGCTGGACTGTCTGGTGCAGCGGCACTCAGACATTGCGGTGCTGGAGGCCTGTGCCCGTGCTTATAGCACATACTGTGATGAGGGGGGCTGCACTCATTTCCAGGCTGCCCCCGCGTGCAGCCGCCTGGTGGACTTGCTGGTGGATGCACTGACCCCGCTGCTGGACGTGTTCATCCATCAAGAGGTGCCGGCCATGGGGGTGCGGGAGTGGGGGTGCGATGTGTGTGTGTTGTGAATGGTGTGGGTATTGGGGTGCGGGAGTGGGGGTGCGATGTGTGTGATGTGGGTGTGATGTGAATGGTGTGGGTGGGGGTGATGTGGGTGTGTGGTGTGCTGTTGGAGTGTAGATGGGGTGACCTGGGCGGTGTGGAGGGTGTAATGGGGTGCATGTGTGGGTGTGTGCGGTGTTGTGTGGGGTGTGGAGAAACCCACCGAGCTGGGCTGGATGGTGACCGAGGACGCTTAGCCTTAATCCCTCGTATTTAGTTGTTGTGCACCTGTTAGAGGTTGGCTCCGGGAACCCGGGGAGCAGCTCTTGGTCTCTGGGGACACAGGGTGGGTTCTCTGAGCCCTTGCTGTTCATGCTGCATTTACGATGGGGCTTCTATCCCCTGGGGGTGGGTAGATGTGGGGGGTAACAAACGTGCTCCGTTTTTCCCCAGGGGAGCCTTGTGAGCCCCTGAATGATACCATCTGACTGAGGCTGTGGCTCATGTACCCTGGGGAGAGGGCTTCTGTAAAGCGTCACATCATGAGCGCTTTCGGGGGCTTGTCCTGTTTCCAGGCGGTATCAGCACCGCAGGTAGCACGGGACTGGGCTGTGTTCCCATAAAACTTTATTGACACCGACGGGGTGAGGGCCACAGGACCTGTGGACCACGTGTCCAGCCCCACTTCAGGGACTTTCCTTGCGTGGACTCCACCCCACAGGTGGGGCTCCAGGTTCCTCTTGGGTCCCCCAGCCGAGCGCCTGCCATGGATTTGGGGGGCCTAGGGGTCAGCAACATGCCGTCCTGTGTGCTTTCCCAGCTGCAAAGCGGGAAATCTATTCCTCTGGTGGGTTCCTCCTGGGGACGTGAGTGAAGCACCCTGAGATGGCAGATCTTGGATCGTTTCTGTCCTCAGTGTCAGCGTACACGTGTTTGGGGGCTGTCTTGGGCCCCCCGTTTCCTGCAGAGCTGCAGGCAGAGCGGCCTGGGGTACCGTGTCCCATTCTGAGAATTTCAAAAGCCGCCTCCTGGGCAGTAGGAGGAGAGGAGGCGGGATGGCGGGCCGGCTCGAAGCCAGCGCCCCAAGTCCCGGGGCACCCCACCCAGAGCACGCCTGCCAGCCGGCCACCCCCTGTGCTCTCTCCTTGCCGCGTAGAAACTAGGCCAGTCCTTCGGACACCACGAGATGAGTCGCATTTGCTGCACGCTGCGGAGATTGGTGGTCTTCTACAGGTGAGTGGGGTGATGTGCCAGTCCCTTCTGGGGGACACACTCGGCCCCCGGCTACGTGCCTGCTGTTTCACTGTGAGCCGTGTCCCCGTGTCCCAGGTAGGTGAGGCGAGGCTCAGAGTGTCAGGGGTGTCCCCTGGGTGTGCCGGGGTCTCTGGGGCCCCTGGGAGCCCGTCCTGCTCATCTGGGGCCCCGAGCCGCGTCTGCACGAGCCGGCACCGCGTCGGCCAAGCCTGCGCTGGACCGCGTACTGGGGGGGGGGGCCACCTTGGCCATCTGTGATGGGGGCCCTCAGTACGCCAGGAGCTGATCCTTCAGCTCCAGGGCTTGCTGACCGGGCGTTGGCGGCTCACCTGGGGGCCCCTGGCCCAGTCGGGCCCTGAGACTCCCGTTTCTTGTCAGCGCGCACGACCTGAGCAGCTGGAACCTGTACGAGAAGGTGGACAGTCTGCTGACCTTCCGCAGTCACGACGGCAACCTGCCCACAGACGTGAGGGCAACGGGTCGGGGGAGGGTCTTGGTGAGGGAGGGGGTCCTGGTGGGGAGAGAAAGGTCTGGCGGGGGGGGGGGGGCGGGCGCAGGTCCCAGGTGAGGTCTCAGGGTCTTATGCAGACTATTGCCAGGTGGGTGTCCCATCCGTGTCCCCAACTCCATGACAAGCTTTGTGCCCTGTAGGTTGTCCACTGTGCACTGCAGTGCACCTACTATGTGCTCCTGTGGCAGATCGTTGCAGTCACGGAGAAGCTGCCGGCTAAGGTGGGTGAGGGGCAGGGAGGGGGCAGGTGAGGGGCCGGGAGGGGCAGGTGAGGTGTGTGGACTCCAGTTGTTTGTGAGGAGGTGGAGATGCAGCAGGTCGGGGACAGGGTCACTGCTTTGACAGGCATCTGCCACCAGCACTGGCTGGTGTCTGTCATCCTGGGGTCAGGCCTGGGCTCCTGGGCTGTGATCCGAGAGCTGACCTTGGGCCACGGCCAACACCGCCCTCCAGCCTGTCCACCCGCCATGCAGAGCTAAGTTCAGATAGTCTCTGAGCACCTACCCCTGTGTTCACTGGGTGAGACCCTTGACCTTGGTTGCTGGGCGAAGTAAGGTAGTTTGAAGGCGACCTTGCGGTGGGCCCGTATTTATGGTTTTCTGGAAACCTGCAGCCCAAGTTCCTCGTGCGAAAGGACAGACCAGTGGGGAGAGGATGTGGTGTGGGGGACAGTGGGGGGGAGGGGGACATGGGATATAGGAGGGGGTTGTGGAGATAAAAATGGGGAGGGGGACAGTGGCCGGTGAGGGAGGGGTTAAAGAGGGGAGATGGGGAGGTAGACAGTGGGACTTGAGGTGGGGGACATGGTGGAGGGAGGTGTGGCAGGAGACCTGAGGGCAAAGATGGGGGATGTGGACAGTGGGAGGTGGGGGAGGGGAGGAGGTGTTGGCGATATGGTGGTAAAGATGGGAGGGGGGATGTGGGGGTAAGGATGGGGGAGGGGGGACAGGAACAGTGGGACCTGAGGGAGGTGTTGGGGGACGGGGCAAAGCTGGGGAGGAGATGGGGGACATGGGGGCGAGGACGGGAGTTCACCCGTGTCAGGCTGTGGCTGGCGCGCGCTCGCCCGGCCGCCCACCCGCCTGACGGGACGCCCCTGTGCTCGCTCGCGGGCAGGAGGCGCTCCTGGACCTGCGCAGGCGGCTGATGAAGTTCTGCGTGGCCTGCCGCGTGTACCTGAACCACCAGAGCAAGGCGCTGAGCCAGAAGGTGGGTGTGTCCCTCCGCTCCCTCCGGGGGTGGGAGGGGGGCTGGGCGAGCGAGAGGACGGACATTAGAAGTGGGTGAAACTCGGGCCCGTGTGTTACGTGATGGTGTTTACGCGTCTTACGCGTCTCGTACGGTGACCTCTCCGCTTCCACGCCGTGAGCCCGTGTGAACTTCCTGTGCGCGCACCCGTGTCCGTGCGTCCAGGACACCCCGTCTGTGGGGTCTCTGCACGTGGGGAAGCTTTAGGGCGATCTCACGCGTCCGGGGAGGCGGCTCTGATGGACAAGCCACCACGCTTTCTGCCGTCACCCGTGCTCGGTGACCTGCCTGCTCCCTTCTAGCGCATGTGCAAATGTGCCAGAGACGCCATGCCGCCGTCTCAGAGGAGCCGTGTCGTGTCCGACCGCGGGCCCACAAGGGGCCTGAGCACGTGTCTACTTTCCCGGGTGCCGAGCTCTGTCCTGTGTGACCCCTCCCCCCAGGCACACGTGTGTCAGTGCCTTCTTGTCACTGTGCGTTTTGGTTGTGAGCCTGGACGCGGCATACGTTTCCGTTCACTGTGTGTGTTGTGTGTTTGGGGTTGTCTGTCACTGTGTGTTGTATGTTTGTGTGTTGTGTGGGATTGTGCGTCACCTGTAGCGTGTGTGCATGTTGTTTCCGCTGTTTTCCGCCTGCACGTGACATCGACCCGCTGTCAGCCTGTGCGCTGGTGTCTGACGGCAGGTTTCTACATCACCAAGTGTCCCATGTGCTGGTTTCTTTTGGGCGCCCGCACTGGACCCTGTGTCACGGGCAGGGTGGGGTTGAGGAGGGGGGTGTTTCCGGGGGGCCGGCTGTGGGCCCCTCTGCGCTGGGTCACCCACCCCTGGGGGGCAGCGGGGGGCAGGCAGGGGATGCCCATTGCTATGGCTGCCTCTCCCCCTCCCCCCTCAGGCCTTTATCCTGCTCTGTGACATGCTTCTCATCCTGAGCCACCAGGGCCCTGAGGACAACGTGGGCCTGGGGCTGCTGTTTTTCGTGCCCGACCAGCTCCTGCAGACTAGGCTGCTCGGCTTCCTCAGGGAGCACGTGTTCCTGGATGACATGAGAACCGAAGGTCTACCCCCCAGGGGCCGCCGTGGGGGGCTAGGGGCACCCCGGGGTGGGATGCGGTGGGGCCTGGTGGGGTGTGCAGCTGCACTCTCAGGGTCTGTGTTCCGGGTTCACGCGGTCACAGAAGGGCCGGGAGAGCGCGGAACAGGAGGTCAGGACCAGGAAACACGGACCTTGTGGCGCTCAGGGTCTGCGCCATCAGGCTCACAGTGTCTGGTGGTGGCTCTGACCCATGACCACCCCCAGAACGATGCCTGGACCCCTAAGCACCCTGGATCAGACTCCCCACTGTGCCCTGGCCGCGCCCTCGCCTGCCACATGGCCGTCCCCCGACTAAGGGGTCCGTGGGAAGACGCGGCAGATGGCATGCTGTGTCCCCAGATCCCAGCAAGGTTTACAAGGAGGAGGACGTGGACGAGCTCCACGAGCTGTTCCACAGGAGAAACATGCTGGCCGTGTTCTGTAAGCTCGTCATGTACAACGTGCTGGACTTGAGTGCGGCCGCCGAGATCTACCAATTCTACCTGAAGGTCTCTGCCCTGCCCTCCCGCCCCCACCCCCACCCCCTGCCCCCTGTGTAACATACAGAATTGGGGGGAAAGATTCCAGACGTACAGAGAATGGGAGTGGAAAATGCCTAGTCTTACAGACGCACTGTCCTCCTGTCTCCTTCACCACTTCCTGTGGATGAGCCACTCGGGAGACTGTGGGGACTGCGTCCCTATGAGCGTCCTCTATGCATCTTTATAGCACCAACGTCTCTTCCCAAACCTGTTTTAGTGGGTTTTTCCATGTAGGACATCCGTGTTTTTCTTTTAAAACTATTGTCTTAATTTCGTTCTTTCATCACTCCTGAGATTGAACGCAATCAGTCTTGTGAGGACGGGGACTTGTTTTCGGTTTTGATCATTGATGTATCCCACGTGATAATTATCAGTAGCATTGACAAGAGCCCATAAGTTTTGATGGCTGGGTGGGTGGGTGGATGGATGGTTGGATGATGGGGGGGATGGAAGGATGGATGGATGGGCAGATAAGTGGATATATGGGTAGATGAGTGGATACACGGATGGATGGATGGTGGGTAGATGAGTGGATGAACACATGGATGGATGGTGGATGGATGGATGGACACACGGATGGGTGAACGAGTGGATGGATACACGGATGGATGGACGGGCACACAAATGGATGGAGGGACGACGGGTGGATGGATGAGTGGATGGACAGGTGGATGGATGGATGACGGCTGGGTGAATAGATACGTCTCTCAGTCATTATCATTCCTCAGAAATCGTCATTTCAGGAGCATCTCTGTGTCTCGTAACACGATGAAGACATTATCAGCCTTCTGTTCCTAGACGGAAATACTTTTCCTTCATTACTTTTTAATTCTGAGTTTCGTTTTTGTGATGGTGTTTCTCCCTCCCATTGTAATCTCCAATCCTCCCGAGCATTGATGGCGTGGGGTGTAAGGACCGTCTCGCCTGGTTTTTCTCAGCCTCTGTGTTGGGTTGGTGGCCTCCTATCCCAGGACTTTCCTCTTACACAGCTGTGCACGGAGCCTCAGTGCATTGTGGGGCCTTGACCAGGCAGCTGCCTGCTGTGTAACATCTGGCGGGTTCTCGTGGCCATGGGCTGGTGCAACTCTGGCACGAGCACGTCACTGTGGCTCTGAGAGGCCTCGCTCCCTTGTTCCCGGCCCTCCTTCCCCCGATGGCCCTTCCCTCCCCACAGAAGCAGCGTCCCTGTGTGAGGGGCCCACCTGGCCCCAGGACCATGGTGCCTGACTGCTATGGCTTCCTAGGCCGTGGACATGCCCCTACCCCCTGGCCCCCATGCAGGGCCTGATTGGTGCTGAGCGGCCACCGGGACCCACGTCCACGTAGGTCCTGGGATTCCGGGCTGTGTGGCTGTCCTTAGAGTTCGTGAGTTTGGAACACGGTGTGGTTAACAGGTCTGTGCTTGCCGTGCCTGCGTGCTGATTCTGCTGTGTGTTTGCTCCCAGCATTACCATAACCTTGGTGACATCCTCAAGGAGACCATGAACAGGATGAGGCAGAATGACAGGCTTCGCAGTGCGTTGTCCCTGCTCCTGTGTCTGCAGCAGGTGAGTGGGCTGTTCCGGAAGGTCGGGTGGTGCCCTGCAGCTGCTCCCCCCAACACCGGGCACCACGTGTCGCCTGGGCCTGGAGAGGCGGGCGTCCTTGGGGACACTGGTCACGGGCACCGCGGCCAGCTGCTTGGGAGTCCTGCACCCCTGTCCGGGGTTCATGGGCAGCTGCTCGAGGGGACAGCGCATGCTGGCAGCTTGGCCGCCCCACGCCCCATGCCCACGGACAGACAGGGCAGATCAAACGTGAGACCTTCTCCCCACCGGTTCCGGAGGCTGTGGTCTGAGGCCAGCGTGCCAGTGGAAGGGGGCTGGGGTCACATTCTGGGGAGGCCTCTGGAGGGTCACACACGGTCCCCTGTGCTGTGTCCCCATGTGGCTGTGGGCGGAGGGCAGGATGCTCTCTGGACACCTTCGAGAACACGGATGCACCGTGGGGGCCCCACTGTCCTAACCTCATCTGCTCCCCAGCACCTGCCAGGGCCCCCTTGGGGGGCACAGTCCCCCACAGCTGGCTTCTGGGGCCAGCCCCACCTCAGGGTCATGGGACCTTTGTGTAGAGTTTCTCTGCTCTTTGAGGACAGGAAGACAAAAGAGGACGCAGTCACAGGGTGTCACAGGGTCACCTGGCAGGTGGACGTGTGTGCCCACGGCTTCCTAGGCCTGGGGGGGGTCTCATGTCACTGCTTCGTCCTGGTCAGGGAGTGGCCGTGTGTCAGTGTTGGGCTGGATTGTCCCTGGGGGGCTCCACGTGTGTCCTTGCACAGTGACCTCGGGGGGTGTCACCCCCACCTCCATCCACTGAACCTCAGGGCGGGCGTCCCTCCGTCTTCTCCACGTCCTCCTGTCATGTTACCGTGCGAGAGCGTGTCTGCCTCTGACTCTTCTGTCCCGTGGCCGCTGGTTTACCCACGTACGTGGCCCCCATGACTGATGTGAGGCTCGTTCCGTGCTCTGTTCTGTTGTCCACATGGCTATCTTGCTCTCGTGTCAGCAGGGCAGGGATGAGGAGGGTCTTGCAGGACGTGTGTCAAGGTCGGCAGGGTCTCAGGCAGACAGACCGTGCCCTGTGATTTTCGGCATGTGGCCCTGTACCCGGTTCTGGAGCGCACACTCCCGGGCGCGGCGCGCCTTTACCTTCACTGCTTTCCTGACCTTCTCTTCCTCCGGAAGCAGACTCGTTCCTCCTCTTGTAGGATGCGTCTGCCCCTGACACATTCACGTGCCCCAGAGCACGCGTGAAACATTGGCGGGCATGTCCCTGCCACGCCAGGCCCCACGCATCCCCCTCTGAGTGTGCTTTCCCGGTGACCCGGGAGTGTCTTGCTCCGTGGTTTTCTGCGAGTCTGTCTCCGGGGAATGCCCGGGGGGGCTGTTGCTGAGCAGACGTGGCCATGTGGCCTGGGGTGACCTCGGGACGCTTGGAGGCACCCCGGATGCCCGAGTGGGGGTTGTGTGTCTGCCGTGGTCCTGGTCCCCTGGCATCCTGGCCTCAGCGTGGCTCCCCTTGGAGCGTGGCTGTCCTCTGCAGAAGGTGTCGTGGGCCGGCGGCACTGGTGTCTGGGACCGGGTCGTTACGCGCACCTTCTCAGCTCTGGGCCGGAGGTGGAGGAGACGTTCTCTGGGATTCTGGGCCTCCGTCCCCTGTGGGGGGCGGGGGGAGGCACTGCCCACATGCCTTGTGTTGACCACCTGTGCCAGACGGGGGCCTCCCGGAGGTCACCTGTGCCAGACAGGGGCCTGGTCAGTTAGCAGCGGCCCCGGCCCCTGCTGGCGGAGCTCACTCTTGGGTAGAGATGCCCGGTGCACGGGCCTGTCCTGCACCCCGGGTTCTCCAGCTCCCACAGGGTCTGTGCCGGGCGGGCAGCCCTGCCCCCTGCCCACTCTGCCTGGAAGGTGGCAGCAAGGTCAGGGCTGCCCGTCCTTCGTAAAAGTGAGAACAGGCAAGTGGGATCCAGACTCTGGATGCGGGACTCCTCCAACAGTGTAGACATAGTGGCCACCCCCGCTCTCGGACGGGGCCTGTCTACCACCCCCAGACCCTAGGGAGCAGGGTGACCCCAGACCTGGGACACAGGGTGCCCTCCCCCTGCTCAGGCGCGTGGACCCCCAGACCTGGGACAGCCGGGGTTGCTGGCACAGTCCCGTCAGGGCCCTGACCCCGCTGGGTCCCTCAGCTGTTCCAGAAGCACATGGACACGCACGGTCTGAACTACGACCCCATCGAGTTCATCTGCGGCCCTTTCTACTCCATCCGGCTGCTGGCCCGCCGCTTTGCGCTCACGCTCGGCTTTGACCACGCCCGGGAATCCGCGCACCTGATCCACAGGTTCGAGTCGGGGGCCGCCCTCCCCGACGCTGCCCCTTCCCGGCTACACTGCCCGACCCGGCACCCTGCCCGGGGTCCGATCCCCACCGTAGTCTCGGATCCGACACCCGCCCCAGTGTGACCCCCACCTGACGCCCCGCCCTCCGTTTGAGTCTCGATGCCCTCGTCCCCGCTGTGACACCCTGTCCCCGCGCCCTCCGCCCCGCCCACCCGCCGGTGTTTCTCCCACGCCCCCAGGTGCGGCCCCCCCCCCGCACTCCCTCCGCCCCCCCCCGCCCACCCGATGGTGTTCCCCGCCCCCCCAGGCGTGGGCTGGCTTACGCCTTCTCTGAGGCGCCCGTGGCGGTGGCAGACGAGGTGGGGAGCCGCCAGCGCTTCCCGAACCTCAGCTTCCTGCTCCTGCTGGCCGAGTTCTCCTTCAAGATCCCGCCGGCCGAGCGCGAGGCCGCGTGAGTGTGCGGGGGTCCCCCCGGGGCGGGGCTCGGGCCGGCGGGGGAAGGGAGAGCGGGCTCCCGGGGGCGGGAGCCCCAGACCACGGCCCGGCGGGGCGCGGGCCGCTTCTCCGCTGGGGACCGTCCCGTTCACGCCGCGTGTCCCGTGCGCTGGAGGCCGAGGACTCGGGGCTGGTCCGGGTCGGGGACTCGCGCCGCGGGACTCACCTGCGCCCTCCGGGTGGCGCCCCTGCAGCAGGACTTAGACCCCGCCAGGGCGCGGGCGGCCTGGGGGTTC
>JAQQST010000084.1:0-15475 GCA_028646485.1 Cryptoprocta ferox | reverse complement strand
CGAGAGACTCTTGAATCCTGAAAACAAACTGAGGGGGGAAGGGGAAGGGGAAAAGATAAAGGGGGGTGATGGTCTTGGTGGAGGTCACTTGTGGGGAAGAGCACTGGGTGTTAAAAACAGAAAAAAAAAATAAAAAAATAAAAATAAAAAGGTAAAACAGAAACTCCGGTTTGAAGATTTTGATTCTCGACAGCATAAACTTCTTTTACTCATAAGTTATAGTTAATTTTATGTTTAATTTTTATCTCTTAACAACTATAATTTCTTTTTGTTGTAGTAGTAGTAGTATAGATTATCATGTTTGTTTTCTTTCCCTCATAAGAAAAAAGGGGCATTCAATTTGGTCATTCTCTTTGCTCTTGATAGGAGGTGGGTGACTTCTTGGAGCTATTTCCTACACACTCCTATCCCCAGTGACAGTTCCAGGTCTGGATATTTCTTGTTTGGGGGGGAAGAGAGGAGGCAAGAGAAAAACTAAATTAACAGATACAAAGTCTTTGGAGTAAAACTGACTACCCTTTCTTCTGAGATTTTGTTAAACATCCTGTCCTAGGATTTACTCTTCCCAGGATTGACTCTTATTTATTTTACATTCATGAGGTTTTTTTTTTTCCCAAAAAGTAAGTCTGGACTTCGAAGCCAGGCACATCAGCATCTTTGCCCCTTAGGCCCAGATGGAGAGTCATTTCATTTATTTATTTATTTATTTATTATTTATTTATTTATTTAGAAAGAGAGAGAGGGGGAGAGAGAGAGAGAGCATGAGTAGGGGACAGAGGCAGAGGGAAAAAATGGGTATCTTAAGTAGGCTCCTTGCTCAGTGTGGATGCAGGGCCCAAACCCACTATCCTGGGATTATGACCTGAAGCAAAATCAAGAGTCAGACACTCAACTAAATGAGCTACCCAGGCACCCCAAAGGGAGTCATTTTTTAAATAAACACCTGTACCCCTCAGGCAGAGCTACTAGGGAAGGGAAGGACCCCTCTACATTGGCCTACAGGGTATCATAATGTTCTATTCTAGATGGTCTCCTTAGGATCCTTCATGCTCCACAAAGAGATCCAGTCTCAAATTTATTTCATTTTTCCTGTTTCTCCCCAATAGCTATCTCCAGTAGCCTTCATTTACTAGTTAGATTTATACTAGGAAAGAGGGGAGGAACAATGTGGGTACGATCATGGAGAAGAGGGATGGATGCCACTAGAAGACAAACTGCCACACTCCTATATTCCACTCTAAAAACTTTATTTTCTTTCCTTGGTCACTAGTTTTTCAAAGCTGTTGCATTAGAGTGCAACCCTTTCCTTGTATGGTGGGGGTTTGGGGGAGGGGATGTCTGTGGGTCTGTGTTTGTGTGTGTCTGTGTGTGTGTTGTCTAGTTTTAACTACTTTCCACTCATATAATTATTTGGAAAGGAAATGTCTGTGCTGCAGTTAAAATATGCTATCTTAATCTAGAGGTACCTTTAATTTGATTTTCAGAACATCTTCAGGGCTATTAGCTTTGCCATTGTAAAATGCAGAAAGGTTAGGAGTGTTAATGAGAAGATTAAGTAGGATTGTAAATTTTTCATCCTTTAATAATATAATTGAGTTCCTACTATGTGCCAAACAATAGACTGAGAATGAGAATATAGAAATGAACAACATAGACATGGCCCATGCCCTCAAAAGCTTACCCTTTGGTAGGGAAAATATACACCTGAACCACTGATTATAATACAGTAAAATAAGTGCCATGATACAGGAAGGTATATCTCATAACAAAGACACCTAATATAATATCAGTGAGAGCTTTTCAAGTTAATAAAATATAAAGTCTAGTGTTGGGATATAGCAGATGCTCAGAAAATGCTAGTTTTCTACAATGGACTGAACGTTGTGTACCCCCAAAATTCATATGTTGAAACTCTAATCCTGAGTGTGAATGATATCCAGAGATGGAGCCTTTGGGCTTGGTCATGAGCGTAGAGGCTCATGATGGAATTAGCACCCTTATTTTTAAAAGGACAGGAGAAAGCCTTTTTTCCACTTTCTCTGTTCTCCACCATATAACAAGAAGATGACTGTGTACAAACAAGGAGGAAGGCCTTCATTGAGATCTTAGACTGCTCAGCCTCCAGAGTGCTGGAAAGTAAATTTTTGTTGTTTAAACCACCTTGTCTATGATATTCTTTTATAGCAGCCTGAGTAAACTGAGACATTCTCTTCCTCCTGAGCCTCCAAACATCTGCAAAGCATAAGGGTATTCTATGCTGTCTACTTCTAATGCTATTGGAAAGAAGCCATTAGATAGCATGCACAGCAAGAGTATTTATTATCTCTTGGTGGAGCCTGATGAGAATGAAATTCTGAAAGCCAGAGCCAGATCATGCAGTTTAAAGGCAGGAGCATCTTATGTCAGATACTTTAACTCGAGGGTTTAGCGCTGCACCTGATATCAGTAGGATAGGAAGCACGTAGTGTTCAATTTTTAGTAAACAATGAAATGGAGCACCTGTGGGTACCAGAAGTGGAGAAATAGATATTTGTTCCCCATACTTTCTGTCTGGCTATTATAGTCTTAAGTCCATAATTCTATCTAGTAAATGATTATGGTCTCATCTGTATGAAAACATGTTCATTATAATACTGTGGGTTAAGATGTTCAGCTGGAAACCATGCGTCAGAGCTAGCAGAAATGTTTTAGATTCTCTCTCTTCTGGAACAAACTTTTTAAATCCATCTATAGCCACTGACAATATAACCTTTGTGGTTTTAATGGAAGTCTTTATTCTGTACTCTGTATTTGCAGAGTGTCTTTTAATCAAGGGGGAAAAAATCATTACAGGCACTAATTAACCTTACCAATGTCTCTGTCAGAAAAGAAAATTATAATGTTACTATAAATGCATCTATCTATCTAACTACTCACTCAGTTTCACAAATATTAGGGAGCCTAACAACATGTTCATCTTAGTAGTTTAATGAAGATAATCTTTTAAATAAATTTTCAATTTCAACTCATGCACTGGGGCATGTAATAATGCAGATGCAATAGTTTCTAAATCAATTTTGACCAGTATATTTAAGTAGAAAATGGAGGTAAAGAGGAAAAAAAATAGCATTAGGTCATTCACTGCAATTAATAACTCATTTCAAAAGTGTGTAATTTTTCATAGCAATCAGAATTTTAAAGTGCTTCTTGAATGTAACTACCATATAAAAATGGTTTTGCTAAGTTGATAGAAATACAGGTGTCCTTATAATGTGTGCCTGTGTGTCCTTTCATACATATATATATGTAACATATGATCGAGTAATTCTGCTTCTGGGGATTTACCCAAGGAAAACAAAAACACTAACTTGAAAAGATACATGCACTCCCATGTTTACTGCAGCATTATTTACAATAGCCAAGATATAGAAGCAACCTAACTCTCCATCAATACATGAATGAATAAAGAAGATGTAGTATATATACAAAATGGAATATTATGCAGCAATAAAAGAATGAAACCTTACCATTTGTGACAACATAGATGGATCTACACAGTATCATGCTAAGTGAAATAAGTCAGAGAAAGACAAATACCATAAAATTTCACTTTTATCTGGAATCTAAAAAGCAAATTAGGGCACTTGGGTGGTTCAGTCAGTTGAATGTCTAACTCTTGATTTCAGCTCAGATCATGATCTCACAGTTTGTGGGATCGAGCCCCGTGTCAGGCTCTGTGCTGACATCATGTGGTCTGTTGAGGATTCTCCCCCTCCCTCTCTCTGTCCATCCCCTGCATGCTCTCTCTCTAAGATAAATAATCAATAAATATTTTTTAAATAAATAAAAAGAAAACCAATGAACAAACAAAAATACAGAAATAGATTCATAAATACAGAGAACAAACTGGTGGTTGCCAGAGGGGAGGGAAATGGGGTATGAGCAAAATAGGTGAATGGGATTAAGAGATACAAATTTCCAGTTATAAAATAAACAAGTAACAGAGATGAAAAATACAGCATAGGGAATATAGTCAATAGTATTTTAACAATGTTGTGTGGTGACTACATGGTAGTAGGTGGTATCAGAATTAGATGCAGCCATAAAAGAGCTATTGCTTCCAAAACAGAAAAGAAATCTAGACTGAGTTTTCATAAATTTTCATGAGAATTCTTAGAGCTTCAGATTCTTTGCTAAATGGCAAAAAAAGGAGAAATAAACAATTTTTATGATTAGTAAAGAAATGAGTGAGAAATCATAATAAGGGATTTTGTACAAAAACCCTTTAAAGACCTGAGCTGAAAGAAAAGTAAGTAAAACCTTGAATTACGAGTAACTTGTTCTGCGAGTGTTCCACAAGACATGCAAACATTTCTAATATATTTTAACTTGATAAACGAGTAATGTCTTGCAATATAAGCAGTACGTGATGCGAAATGTCGTATGACCACAACTGAGCCAATGGTTTCTCTCTTGCTCGCTCTCTCCTCTCTCTCTCTCTCTCTCTCTCTCTCTCTCTCTCTCTCTGTCTCACTCTCGCCCTCTGCAGGAATGTGGGTGATGGTCAATACAATGTCACATTTCCACAAAATTCTCAAAAGGAGGCAAAAGCAAGTGTCATTGGATAGGTTCCTTGTTAGAGTTGCACAGAAAGAAAAAGATTCCATTGAGCTCATAGATAGTAGTGATTACATTAGGGATATTGAAAGTCGTCCTATACAATAGCCTTCCTTCGTCTCTTTCACACCAGCCATGAAGGTTTTCAAAGGTAAGTTCCAGGTTAATTTGTTTATTTTTCTTTATATTTTGTATTTCCTTTATTATTTGGTATTATATTATAGTATTATAATCATTTTATATGAATATTTTTGGGTTGTGGAACAAATCATCTGAGTTTCCATTATTTCTTACAGAGAAATTCACTTTGATATACAAATTCTTTGGATTACAAGCATGTTTCTGGAATGAATTGTGCTTTCAAGCCAAGGTTTTACTGTAATTAGAATAGATGTAGAGATAGGTATATTGACAGTTACCAGATTAGAGACAGTCTGAAATAAGAAGAAACTTCTGCTTTTTCATTTTTAAATTTCTCTTCTTGGTAGAATAATCTGTTACTAATAGCCAAAGAAACAATTAATAGGCAACATACAATGGGAGTCAATCTCTTATATCAGCCCAACAGAATGTCATTATCTCACTGAATTTGAGTAAATTTATGAAGCTATGAGATGGTTTTTTAATGGATTATGAGCTCTTTTACCATACTTTAAGTTGAGGTCAAGAAACTATGCCTTATATTTACAGTTATGGTGGTTAAAGTGCCTCACATATAATAGACTCAAAATGTTTGTTGAACCAATAAATTAAAACTCAATTTAACAGGGGCGCCTGGGTGGCTCACGTGATTAAGCAGAGACAGAGCATGAGTGGGGGAGGGGCAGAAAGAGAGGAAGACACAGAATCCAAAGTAGGCCCCAGGTTCTGAGCTGTCAGCACAGAGCCCAATGCTGGGCTCAAACTCAAAAACCACGAGATCATGACCTGAGCCAAAGTCAGACTTAACCAACTGAGCCATCCAGGCTCCCCATAAATAAATAAATATTTAAAAATAAATAAATAAAGCCTCAATTTAACAGATTTCTGAGCATGGGATTATGTATCCTGGGGATATCATAAAGTGAAATGAGGCATTCATCCTCTCACCCTGTTCTTTGCTTGACTCTTTCTTAAAGACCAAGACCTACTTTCCTCTCTAGAAAGACATTCCTGACACTAAGGAGGAAGGAAGGAATAAAAGAAAAAAAGAGGGCCATGCAAAGACAGAAAGGAGCAGGGGTCATGAACCAATCATTATAATCAATCTAATTTTAGGTACTTTAATCACACACATGTGCACATATCTAAAATAATAGTAGTATCTGCTATGATACAGGTAGATATAAGTTGCTTTAAGAGTATAGCAAAGCAGCATTACTTTTCCAGCAAAGCAGCATTTAATCCCAAATGGGTGAAAGGAAGAATGTGGAATTAACTTCCTAAAGAAAAGGATGTCCAAACTATTGATAGCTAAGTTTTATTGTGTTTTATTGTGCACAATCTATGTGTCAGGCACTGTTCCAAACATTTGATGTGTGTTGACTCATTTAATCCTCATAATGACAAGTAATACTATCACATTTAACATGTACATATAATTTAAGTAACAGTCACACAACTAACAAAAGACAGAATGACATTTCGAATTTAAACATTCTGACTCTAAAATCCACATTTTTAATCTCTGTGCTTTACTGGTTTTTTTTTTTTTCTTATGACCCAGTTGAGGGAAATGTAATCTATACGAATAATTATTCATTACATTGGGTATTGATGGGGTCTCTCCACAATGGCATGACCCAAGGGAGATATGATGGACAAGGACTACAGGACAACAAATACTTTCATCATTCTTTGCTATCACAGATTGATTTAATTGGATCTGCACAAGCACTGTGAACCTCAACCAGTCCTGACGGCTAGAAGCCTTGACACCTACTACTACCTATCTCAGCTACATGGGACCTTGCCACCACTGTGCTTTCTACTCCCCCAATATCATCCTTCTGCAGTTAACCCTGGGTAATCTAATGTGTTGCTTTATTATATATTAGAGAGTTCATGGCATTATATTTGCTACTTTGAAACATTTCTTCTTTTATGTGTCTGATGCTCCATCTATATAAGCACTTATCATCAGATCACTAGCCTTGGCTGATTAATTTTGAGTTTCTGACCTACTTGGCAACATTCTTATCGTTTCAAAAACAAAAGATTTGTCCAGACTAAATATGGATTATTGCTCCTTAAAATACCATTTCTTCTAAAAACTTTACATGATTTCCCACAATGGACCATGAACTTTGTGCTTATTTCTCTGGAGGCAAATATCTTGCATTATAGTATGTTGCTCCCTCTTTGCCCACTGGAAAAGAGACCATAAAATCTTTAGGGACAAGGACCATGTTAATTAATTAATTAACTAATTAATTCTATTTGCACTTAATAAACAAATAAGATGTTCTAGACTTTGTCCTAGGTCTGGAAATAAACAATCCTAGGACATGGGTCATAACATCAAAGACCTCAAACTTTGATGAGGGAGGCAGAAACTAAAATAGAGTGTGATAAGCACAGTGATAGTGCCATGCACATGGGAACAAATAACTGTCTCAGAGAATAACTGCCACCTGTTATTTGTGCAACATTATTAAACTATCTGTACATGTTACAATAAATGTGATAATAGTACCTGTTATAGTGAGGATTATATGAGTCAACAAATGCCAGAGGCTTAGCACAATGCCTGCCACATAGATCATGAACAATAAAAATTACTTATCAATAGCCCAGATATCCTCATCTTAGAGAAATTAATTCCAGATCTTCCCTTTATCCATTTGTGATTAAACGCTCTTTTGCCATATACTCTTACAACAACTATACCTACCCATATAGCAGATACCACTATTATTTTAGATGTGTGTATGTGTAATTCAAGTATTCAATATTAGATTAATTATAATTATTGGTTCATGCCACACTCTCATCTCTAGTCTTTGCATGGTCCTCTTTTATTCTTCCCTTTCTCTTTAGTAATATATTGGCAAAACCACCATTTGAAATAGACACTAGAAAATAACAGTAACTTCCATATACCTTTGGGACTTTTCACAATCTCATCCACTGAATATCACTATCCTAATCACTACCCTGAATTATATTGTGGGTTTTCTTGTCTTTATGCATGTATAAGTTTGTATTTATATGTGGATAGTTACCCAAAATTCATTTTATTTATATATGTATACATACAGGCATATATGTGTTTATTTATGTGTGTGTGTATATATATATATATATATATATATATATATATATATACGTGTGTGTGTGTGTGTATACGCACATACACATTCTAAAAAAAGTATATATTGAAGACTTCATGTTTTTTACCTTATAAAAAGCTTTCCTACTTACATAATCTTCTGGGACTCTCTTTTTCACTGAATATTACACTGTTAAAGTTGATCTGTATTTTTCCTTTACTATGGTTTCTTCACTTTGAATACTATCTATATCATTGCCTGAACATATCACTATCTCTTCTTCTGTAAATGGACATTTAGGTTATTTCTGGGTTTTTATTAGTATGGACACGCTATAAACATTCCTGTACATATCTCCTGTACAAAATTTGCAAGAGTTCCTCCAGGGTATATATCTAGGACAAGAACTGATGGTGCATAGGATATGCAAATGTTCAATTTTATGAGATAATGCCAAACTGATTTGCTATGCCAATTCATGCTCCCACCAGGAATATATGAGATCCTGCTATACCACATCCTTTCCACTTGGTATTGTCAGCCTTTCTATTTTTTCCCATCTAAATATATATAAAATGGTATTTCATCCCAATCTTGTTTGCTTTTCCCTGATAACAAAAATTTAAATATCGTTTTATAGGTTTATTAGCCACATGTGTTTCCTCATCTGTGTGAACATTTATTGATATATTTTTTTGTCAAATATTTATGAAATAAATCTTATGTTGATTATGTGTATCACACACATCTCAATTTGTAACTTTGTTTTTCATTTTCTTAAAATGACTTGTGAATAAAAGTTTTCATATTTTTAAGTCAAATTTATCACTTTTTCCATATGGTTAGCTCTTTTTGTATTTTAAGAAATTATTCCCTATCTCGAATAGTAGAGCACTATATCTGTTTATAGTTAAGGTTTTAAAGGCTTGTTTTTGGTATTTAAGTCTTTTCTCCATGTGCAATAGATTTTTCTGCATTGTGGATGATAAAGATCTAACTTTATTTTTCCATATGTATGACAAGGTTGTTGAGTAGTTATTTGTTACTAATACTTGCCTATATAATTGATTTTTGTTTAATGATTTTATATCCAATCTCTTGCTAAACTCTATTATTTCTATTTATCAATTTTCTGGGAGTGGTTAAGAGTATACAATCATATAACCCACCAGAAATGCTGGTTTTATTTCCTCTTTTTTAATTATTTGGCCTTTAATTTATTTTCCTTGTTTTATAATATGAGGTAGGACCTTCCATACACTGCTGACTTGAACAGAGGATAGTGGCCATCCTTGTCTCAATTCTCAATTCTAATTTTACTGAGAATACTTCTGATAGTCTTCAAATTAGTTTAATGGGGTGTGTGTCTGTGTATATGCATTTGAGATTAACTTTATCAGATTTAAAAGCATTTATTTCTATGCCTTCAATGATTTGGCTGGATATAAAATTCTAAATTCTGTGCTAACACAAAAAAATAAAATTATCAAATCAGCCTCACATGACTTTAAGATCTTATCTGGATCAAGCTCTGCTAATAACTTTAAGGATGGAAGCAATCAAGAGGCTAAGCAAATCAGGAAGAGATCTGTAACATGCCACATGGTTCTTCAAATCCTTCCTTCTTGCATTAGATGCTTTGTCTGTACATCTGAATAGATGAGGTCTCTGACTAAGGTTTGTGAATTACCTCACACATTTAGGTTACAAAACAAAATTATATGACCATTTTCTTGAGATCCATGTGTCATTTATCCATAGATTACAAGTTGACTTACTGTAAGAAATTTTAACTCAGAAACATATTGAAAATCCATATATAAGGATTCTTCTCCTAGCAAATATTCTTATGTCTATTTATCAGAAGGTCAGTTATCAGCAGGTTCATATAGGTATTAGATTGGTTCACCTGTCTTTGTCCAAACAGCATGCCACCCAACCTCCATAATAGGAAGACCAGTACTTTCTTCATCCCTAGATCAAAATCTTTTTCCTTCCAAACTTCAAAAACATTAAGCCATCATCTTATTGTATCCAGTGTTGCTACTGACAACTCTGAAATCAATTTGATTCTTGTTCCTATAACTATGATCTACTCTTTCTCTTTAGAATTTTTATAGACTTCTTTTTGTTCCTTTATTCTTAATCTTTTCTATTATATTTCTTGGTATGAGTCTTTACAGTCTGATATTATGGGCCCATTTCTCTTAGGTTAGTCACTTTTCTTAATTCTTAATTCCGTAGAATCTACCTCCTTTCCATTTTCAAAATCATCTTTATATTTTAATTTTCACTCTTCTGCTCCTATTATCCAAATGTTGGCACTTCAATTTCTATACTCTATTTCTCTTAATTTTTATTTATATAGTTCATGTATTTACCTTTCTTAAAGAATTCCACTTTGTTTTTAGCTTCCTAATCTGTTATTTAGTGATATCTATTCCATTATTTATCCTATTTATTGTGTTCTTTATTTCAAATATCATATTTATCATACCAAATATCTGGATTTTTTATAATTATTTCCTTTTCTTATACTTCTAATATCTTATGTTATTCTTTTTTGTTGAGAAATAATTGACATATAACATTAAATTAGTTTCAGGTGTACAACATAATGATTCATTATTTGTATATATTGCAAAATGATCACAATAAGTCTAGTTAATGCCCATCAAAAAATGTAGTTACCAAAAATTTTTTCATATAAGAATTTTTAAGATCTACTCTTTAAGAAACTTTTAAATATGCAACTCCATATTAACTATAGTCACCATGCTCTACATTACATCCCTATGACTTATTTCATCACTTATTACAACCCTATGACTTACTTTAAGATATTTTATAATTTAATTGGTACCTTTGACTCTGTCCACCCATTTCACCCACTCCCACCCCCAACTCTGACAACCACATCTGTTCTCTATATTGTGAGCTTGGGGGAGGGGTTTTTTGTCTTGCTTCTTCAAATTCCACATGTAAAGGAAATCATATGATATTTGTCTTTCTCTGTCAGTCTTAATTTCACTTAGCATAACACCCCCAAGGGCTTCCATGCAAATGGAAAATTTCCTTCTTTTTTATGAGTGAATAATATTCCTCTCTCTTTCTGTGTGTGTGTGTGTGTGTGTGTATGTGTGTGTGACATCTTCTTTATCCATTTATCTGTCAATGGACACTTAGGCTGTTTCCATGTCTTGACCATTATAAATAGTGTCGGTATGAACATGGAGTACAGATGTCTTTTCAAGTTAATGTCAGTATTTCCTTCAGATAAATACCCAGAAAAGAAATTGCTGGATCATATGGTAGTTCTAATATTTGTTTTTCAACAAATCTCCATAGTGTTTTCCATAGTGGTTCCACCAATTTACATTCCCACCAACAGCACACAAGTGTTCCTTTTTCTCCATACCCTCACCAACACTTGTTATTTCTTATCTTAGCCATTCTAATCAATCATCTAATGAGGTGATATCTTATTGTAGTCTTGGTTTGCATTTCCCCCTGGTGATTACTGATTTTGAGCATCTTTTCATGTACCTGGTGGCCATCTATTAGTTCATTCTTTATGATGGTTTTTTATGCTTATATAAAATTCTTATCCTTCTGTTCTAACATCTGTAATTTACATGGTATCTGTAACAGAGCTATTGTCTTTTTTCTTTTTGAAGTGGTTGTGCTCCTCAGATTTCTCATTATCTTGGCCTATGAGTTTTTATTCCTGCTATGGGTATCTAAGCACAGCACAAGACTAGTCAAGCCCCACCCCAAGGATGTAGATACCACCAGTCAAAGTCTAGTTGTCAATACCCATGGTGGCCAATCAGGTATTGGGTGTCTTAAGACAAAGGCAGAGGATAATCGACAGCAGAATTCAAATTGCTTTCTTTTTCTTACTTAATCTCTCACAGACTCACTGGTCAAACTCCAGCCTAGGCTCCAGCCATCCCTGTACCACCAACACTTCAAACAACTCTCAGTCTAACCATAAGTTTCTTAGAATTCTTTATCACCTCTTGGGTTTCTATCTATGGTTGACTTTGAGTGAGGAAGTTAGAAGCCTGTTAATTTTTTTCAATTTGCCAGGAACAGGATTCAGAACTTATTGCTTATTTGTTTGTCTACATTTTTTATTAGGACCAGACATTAAGCTTCCTGAATTCAAAATTTTATTTCATTCAATTTTACATCCTAGACCCATATAGTGTGTGGTATATAGTTGACATTTAGTAGATAATTCTGGATTAAATGAATAAATAATGTTCCTACTTAAAGTTAGAAATATTTCACTAAAAACCTTCTTGTCTGATCACATTACCATTGTTCTCTTTTTTTATGGCTGCTTATCACTTATTAAGCATTTGTTTTTCTTTGGGGAAGTCACTTACACTCTCTAGCCTATCTAAAAGGGCCCGGCACAATAGTAGGTCTTGCCAACACATAAGACAAGTCTTACTTCAAAGTCTAAGAGAAAAGAGCCATATGCCTAAAAAAGCCAAAAATTATATTAATAGTGCTAAGTTATTTAATAATTTCACTTACTTATTCTTTGAAATCCAGAACCATTTGTTTCCCAGGAAATATCAAATTGTGAACTTTCTATAATTTCAAGATAAGGTTAAAATCTAAGTACTGTGAATTATGGCCCTTTCTAGGGAGAGAGAATAATATAAAAGAGATCTCAGAGAGATACTGGGTTCTAATCCCATGCCATTAACCACCTGCCTGATTTTGAATAATTCACTAAATATCTCTAAATATTTTCCTCATTTCTAAGATGAGAGAATTTAGTGACAGAGTGATATAGAAGACAAGCTGGGATAGAATCCCAGGTCTCTTACTATGGTACTTAACTCAAATTCTTAACCATTTTAGCTTCAGTGCCCTTATCCTCAAAATAAAATTATTATCACTTCCTTCTTAGAGTCACTATGGAATTTCAGTAAAATAATATATGTTAGTACAGCATTAGCTACATACTGAATGTTACTAAAATGTTAGTTTCTTTCCCCGCCCACATTTCCTCAGGTATTTTTCAGCTTTATATACTTAGGAATCTAGAAAATTTATGAAAAACAGAGTCTATTTCTCTAATCCAAGAGAGATGCTTACCTAAGTTTCCACACTGTATTACTTCTACTGAGAGCTGAACATTTCTTTTAGATGTCAACTTTTAGTCATAAATGATTTAGAAGTTAGGTAGGTGTACTTGAATGCTTCTACATGTTAAATATTCAGTCCTCATTGGCAAGTAGTGAAAGTTTATGCAAAGAGAGGAAAAACAAAATGATGTGCATATATCATTTATATTTTAAGCATCAGCAACTGCTCTAGTGAAATATTCACCCAGCAATAATATACAAGGGAAGTGTTTATGCACCGGGGCAAGAATATGGAAATCAACATCTGTGATTTTTTTTTTAAATGTGTGTGTCACTGCTTATAGCTGTGAAATGAATGGGCAACCATAATGGGGTGGTGTAATGAATTTGTGTCAATGGCCAGAAGAAGGAAATGATAATCATACTCAGATTGCTATTGGTGCCTTTGTTTTTGGCAGCAAAAATAAATATCTATTAATTATACTAAAATGAAATGTGTTTGGATATAGTGCTAAGGAAACAGCTCCAGTTAAATTATCATATAGGCCAATGATCGGAGATAAATGAGTATGTGCCAGGAAATCTCTGCTAAACTGTTTATGTAACGGAACCATCAAATAAGTGATGTGGTTCAGTGGGTTCTGTGAAATTAAACACAGCATCATAATAGCTGCAATGCATTAGAATAAGAGTAATCAGCACTCTTACTAGTAATCCAAATGTTGCTCATTGGACAACTTCTCATCTATCACAAGGGATGTTTAGTAAAAGGTTTTCCACAGGATCCAATCTATTCACTTCTGCTGTTTGTTCTGAAAAGTCTGCAACATGCAGCATGGCATCATAAATAAGCCTGGGGGCTTTAAGTCAGGTGAGATTATGTTTTAATAATTTCCTTTTGCTAGTCAAAAAGGTAAATTAATATATTCATTCATTCATTCACTATTCTGAAGTATCAGAAGCCTACAATAAGGCAAGATTCAAGATTCCTGAGATAAAAATAGGTTATCAAGAAGAAAATTAAAATGGCTTCAGACAACTCACATTATCTTATAATAATTTGGGTATATCCAACTATATTTTTAACATCTCCACCTGGATATCTAATAGGGATTTCATGATCAGCTTGTCAACACTTGAATACTAGATCTTCCCTACCTCCAAACTTGTTCAACTTACAGCTTCCTCCACATCAAATGATGTCCATTCTTTCTTTCCACTGCTCCTAATGGAAACCCTGAAGACATTCTTCACTTTTTGCTTTCTTTCATATGCCACAGCTAAACTATTAGAAAATAATGAGGCTTTACCTTCAAAATATATTGAGAATCCTAATACCTCCCATCACTTCCATTGCTACAACCCTGGTCTGTCCCACGAACACTTCCTACCTGGATTATGCAGGGGCCTTCTGCCTGGTTTCCTGCATTTACTCTTGCCTCTATAAACTATGCTCCACATAGCAGCGAGAGCAATCATTTTAGTATACGGTAGACCATGTCACTTCTCTTCTAAATACCTAGTAATGAATACCCATTTACTAAGAACAAAAGCCAAATAACTGAAAATAACCATTAGAAACAAACCCAGATGATCTGACTCTCCATTCCTACTCTGACTTCACCTTCTATGCTCTACTACTCTGCTTCTGTCACCTCCAATCCAGCCTCACTGTCCTCTCTGCTTTTCCTCAGCTGCCAAAGGCACAATCCTTAGGACTTTTAGCCTGGTCATGTTCTCTGTGCAATGCTCTTCCCCTAAATAGCCACACAAATAATTCCTTCACCTGCTTCAGGATTGCTCAATCTTCATATTTTCTATGATGTCTAAGCTATCATATTTAAAACTGCAACCACTCCCACTATACTCTTGATCACCCTTACCTACTCTACTTTTGGTTTTTCCATAGCACTTCTCTTTTACTAACAAACCATATAATTTATTTATTTATTATTTTTATTTTGTCTCCCCCCCACCCACCCAACACCCACCCTGCTGGAATGTAAACTCCAGAATGGCAAGAATCTTTTTTTTATAAAAAAGATTTATTTGTTTATTTATTTGAGAGGGGGGAGGAGCAGAGAGAGAAAGAGGGAGAGACAGAGAAAATTCCAAGCAGGCTCTGTCTGCACTGTCACTGCAGAGCCAGACATGGGGTTGGAACTCACAAAACACAAGATCATGACCTGAGTGGAAATCAAAAGTCTGATGCTTAACCGACTGAACAATAAAGACACCCCCAGAATGGCAGGAATCTTTATCTGTGTTTTGTTAATGGATCCATTTTAAATGCCTACAAGAATCAACAAATGTTTGAAGAACTGGACAGCAACATGCAAAGAATGAAACTAGACCACTTTCTTATATACACAAAAATAACTCAAAATGGATGAAGGACCTGAACATGAGACAGGAAACCATCAAAACCCTAGAGGAGAAAGCAAGAAACAACCTCCTTGACCTCAACTGCAGCAATTTCCTATGCGACACATCCCCAAAGGCAAGGGAATCAAGAGCAAA
>JAQQST010000083.1:0-16258 GCA_028646485.1 Cryptoprocta ferox | reverse complement strand
AGGAATGGCAATAAATGGGAAATTACAGCATGAGAGAGTGTGGAAAGAAATTAAAACAGAGGTCTCAGTTTTGACATATGTGGAATCTAATATTACTTTTAAAATATTATAACAGAGAAGGACACAGATTGGCTTTTGTGACTTACACCAAAGGTTCTAAATTACTTTTAACATTGGATGAGATCCCGCAATGACAAACCTTAATTGTTTTAGTCAATACTGGGGAAAATAACAGATACATCATGAGAGCTCACCAAAATTTATCAAAGTACCTCTACTATTAGGAGTTACAAAATATTAGATAGAGGACAATTGTGCATGCCCTGTCTTAACTACCGGGATTAAGTATCCCACAGTTATAATAGCCATTGGTTAAGTTATCTCACAATAGCTATGGTTGCTCTTATATAAGAACTCATAAAATAAAATTAAGGTTTTAGCACTAACACCATGACTAAAAGGAACTCATTGGATCTGCCCAACATATTAAAACTTTTAATGCAACAAAGTATGTTTCAATAGAGTGCCTTCAAGGATTAAATCCTTTTTTATAAAGGATCCATTAACAAAGAAGTGATTATCCCCACCACTTCTCCAGTTAAGAGCCGAATCTGACTATCCTTAAACCTGAATGAATGGTGCCTCTCAGTGCATTACTGAGTTTAATGCCAAAGTCATCATATTAGGGCCTCCATTTCCAATCTCACTGAAATTGCTGACTATATCTAAGTACTAATAAATTCTTTACAATCATAGATGTGGTAATATATTCTGTTGAATTCTTATTTCAACAAGCTCTCAGCTGTAGTATCTCTTCACCCTCACCTTTGAAGAATACAAATAACTTGTAACTTGGCTTCTCCTGGACTACCTCAACAGCCCTCCTCACAAGTTTTGCCAGCAAGATCTTTAACCACATTTAACTTTCTCCCGAAGCATATGTATGACAGTACATTGAGGGCAGCCTCCTTTTGCAGAGATTCATGGAGCACACTCATTAAAGACACAGACATTCACAGAGGAGCTCACAACGAGGGATGTGCTGCTGCCCTGCACAAAGCACAAGCCTTGGCACCTCAGTTAAATTCCTGGGAAGAATTACTTGTTCAGTTGAAGATCTTTCCATCCCTGAGACTATCAAGACACACCTATTATGGTTCCATTTCCAACATGGGAGTATAAAGAACTTTCCTGGACACACTTTCAAATAGCAACTGGGGAAAAATTTATGTATGTATATATAAATTATGTTTATATTTATATTATATACAAGAAAATTTTATTATATATATATATACATATGTGTGGGCATGTATATATTCACATATATATTCAAGTATATAAATATATATGAAATTCTGAAAAGAAATAATAGGTCAAAACACAGTGGGGAAGGTTCTGGTAAGATGGTGGAGCACCAAAAATCAGTTTCCTGACATAGACAACAATTCCACTAACAGAATTTGTCTGAAATAACTATTTGGGAATTCTGCAGCCAATTGATGGTTTCCCACTACCAAGGGAAGTCTTTAACTCTAAATTGCATATAATTTCAGTCAATTTCAGCTCTTTCCACAGTAGCAGCTACCCATCCCCCCATCCCTCAGTCTCTAGCAGGTAGCTGTATATATGTGTTCATAGAGAACAGGTTTCAAGGTACACAGGTTTCAAGAGCCTGAGTGGGCAAAAAGTGACTTTTCCAAATATCTATTAACTGTGTTCTGATTGCTGATTGCTGCTCTGATCACAGAGATGCAGACAAAGGTTAGGCAGCAAGGTTTCTGCATCATACTCTATTATTGCAAGCATCTCCCTCTCTGGCTCAATGACTTCCAGGGGTCTTAAAAGACTGATAACCCCCTTTTTTCCCCCTCATTTTTCTCATTTTCCCAATTTGAATGGGAAACATTAAAGGCTAGGACATTGTAAAACAGCTACATATAGCAGGAAAACTGGAAAGTCTCCATTCATGCCCAGGAAAGGTTTAGAAAAGAACTGAGACAGCAAAATTTATACCTCAGTTTGATTCTGAACACAAAAGCAGCATAAAACAAATTTTAAAAATAAATAAATAAATAAATAAAATTAATAACAAAAATCTGAAAACCCTGGAGAATGGAAGAAAGTTTCATCTCCAGATTTACACATTGTTATATTCAAATGTTCAGTTTTCAACAAAAATCACAAGACACACCAAGAAACAGGAAATTAAGGCCTATTCTGCAGAAAATAAGAAATCAACAGAAACTGTCCCTAAAAATGACTTGATGGCAGATATACTAGACAATGACTTTAAAATAACTGCCTTATTCAAAAAAATATCATAAAAAAAAAGAAAGAAAAAGAAAAAGGGGCACCTGGGTGGCTCAGTTGGTTGAGCGTCTGACTTCAGCTCAGGTCATGATCTCACAGCTTATGAGTTGAAGTCCCGTGTGGGCTCTGTGCTGACAGCTCAGATCCTGGAGCCTGCTTTGGATTCTGTGTCCCTTTCTCACTCTGCCCCTCACCCACTCATACGCTCTCTCTCTCTCTCTCTCAAGAATAAATAAAAACATAAAAAAAAATCATTAAAAAAATAAAATAAAATAACTCCCTTACAATGAGAAAAGAATGAAATCCTGCCATTTGCAACAACGTGGATGGAACTGGAGGGTATTATGCTAAGTTGAAATAAGTCAGTCAGAGAATGACAGATATCATATATTTTCACTCATATGTGGAACTTGAAAAACAGAAGACCATGGGGGAAGGGAAATGGAAGAAATAGTTTCAAACAGAGAGGGAAGCAAACCCATAGGAGACTCTTAAATATAGAGAACAAACTGAAGGTTGATGGGAGGTTTGGGGAGAGGGGAAAATGGGTGATGGGCACTGAGGAAAGCACTTGTTAGGATGAGCACTTGGTGTTATATGGAACTGATGAATCATGGGAATCTATTCCCGAAGTCAAGACTATACTGTATACACTGTATGTTAGCTAACTTGAAAATAAATAATATTAAAAAAATAAAAAATAAAAAAATAAAATAACTGCCTTAAAAATTCTCAGAGAACTAAAGGAAGATGTGTAGAAGGTCAAGGAAAAAGTGTATGCAAAATATAAATAAAGGGATAAATGAGACAAGTCCAGCATTGATTTAAGCTCAGGTAATGATCTCATGGTTTGTGAGAGTGAGCCCCCATCAGGCTCTGAGCTGACAGCATGGAACCTGCTTGGGATTCTCTCTTTCCCTCTCTCTCTGCCCCTCCCCTGCTTGTTCTCTCTCTCTCTCTCTCTAAAAATAAATGAATAAACATTTTTAAAAATTTAAAAAATAAAAGGATAGAAAATCTAAAAAGAAACAAAAACAAATTCTAGAACTGAAAAACACAATAAATTAAATGCAAGTTTCACTACAGGGATTCAAAGGCAGATATGAGCAAGCAGAAGAAATTATCAGTGAATCTTAAGACAATAGAAATGATTGAGTCTGAAGAACAGAAAGTTAAAAGATTTAAGGAAAGAGAATATAGCCTAAGGGTCCAACACATGCTTTGTGGATCCTCAGAAGGAGAAGAGAGAAAGAAAAGGATAGAGAGAACATTTGAAGTAATAATGGCTGAAAACCTCTGAATTAGATGAAAGGCATGAATATAAACACCCACGAAGCTCAGCAAACTTCAAATAAAATGAATTCAAACATCCACATTAGGATATATTAAAATATAGAAAGATAGAGAATATTAAAAGAAGCAAGAAAAAAGTGACTCATCACATACAAGTGGTTGTCAATGAGATTGTCAATAGATATATAATCAAAACGTTTGGAGGCCAAAAAAAAAAAAAAAAAAAAAAGATTGGAGGCCAGAAGGCAATGTCCCAATATATTCAAAATGCTTTAAAAAAAAAAAAAAGAAAAAAATAATTGTCAACAAAAAAATTATATATCCAGCAAAACTGTCTATCAAATGTCAAGGAAAATTAAGACAATCCCAGACAAACAAAACTAAGAGTGTTTGTTACCACTAGACCTTCCCTGTGCAAGGCAGTTCTCCAGGGAAAAATGAAAGGACACCAGAGAGTAACTTAAAAGTATATGAAAAAATAAAGACTTTTCAAAAGTAAATGAATGGGCAATTATAAAAGCTACTGTTATTGTAACAATGGCTTCTAACTACATTGTTGTTTTCTACATGATTTAAGAGACTAGTACACTAAAAAATTATTTGTTTAAAAACTATCATTATTTGAAATTTGTTTGTAACTCCAATCAAATTTTCTACATAATTTAACATACTAATGCATTTAAATTAATGATAATGTATATATGTATGTATGTGTGTATAATGTATGTATGTATGTATAAAAATGTAGTTTTGTGACATCACCTAACCAAACGGGTTGGGGAAGAAGCCATCTAGGAACAGAATATTTGAGTGTTAATAAGCTGGTATAAATTAAAATCTGAGTGTCATAGAGTTAGCAGGTTAAATAAAACCCCCAAAGTAACCATACACAGAAAAATGTGGTAGAATATACACAAAAGAAAATGAGAAAAGAATTTGCATTTTACGAGGAATCAACTAACCACAAAAGAAACAGGAATACAGGAAATGGGGTACAAAAAAGTTATAAGGCATATAGAAAACAAATAACAAAATGACAGAAGTAAATCTCTTCTTATCAGTAACTACTTTAAATATACATGGATTAAATTCTCCAAACAAAAGATAGAAATTGGCAGAATGGACAAAATCACATGATCCAGTTGTAATAGCTTCATATGGTGATAGATGGTAGCTACACTTGTAGTGAGCATAGCATAACATATGTAGTTGTCAAGTTGCTCGCACACCTGAAGCTAATGTAACATTGTGTGTCAAGAATACTTCAATAAAACACATTAATAAAAGAATTAAAAATAAAAATATATTAACAATGGGGGCAAATGGTTAAGGGATGTATGGGAACTTTCTGTACTATCTTTGCAACTTTTCTATAAATCTGCATTTTTCCAAAATAAAGATATGTATTAAAAACTAAAAAATAAAAAGACCATAAACACACACAAATAAAACATAATCCAACTATATTCTGTCTATAAGGACTCACTTTAGATCAAACACAGATAGACTGAAAGGGAAAAGATGGAAAAAATATTCCATGCAAGTACCAAATATCAAACACAATGGATTTTAAATTTTAAAAATTACAAGAGACAAATAAAAACATTATATATTATATATTAATAAAAGGTTCAATATAGCAAGAAGATATGATTATATGATTATATGATTATAAACATATATGCACCTAATTGAAGACCATCAAATATCTAAAGGAAAAACAGAAAGAATTGAAAGTGTAATACACAGTGTTATAATAATCATTGAAGATTTCATATTCCATGCTAAAAAAAAAGGGTAAAATAATGAGAGCAGGAGGTAAAATATGCAGATATGGCATCATGGGGGCCAGGTCTACACAGTCTAACAAGATATCCAGCACTTAACATAAAACACACACACACACACACACACACACACACATTTTTCCATCTTTAAATACAACTAGATTAAAAAAGATTTTGTGCTAAGCAGTGCTATACAAAAGACATTGTCTATCCTTTCCTGGGACAGATACATTTAATAATTACAAAAAACATACTTGGGATCAAATAATCTCCTCCATGAAGAAGCATGGTGACATTATGACCATTGTCTTGAAGAATCTGAGACACCCGGTCCAGCAGTAGATAATGGCTGCCACCTAGGAACAATACAAAATTTCATTTTTTTAAAGGTGAGAACAGAGGGTCTGAAATTGAAGTGGGGGATCTGGAAATCCAGGGTAAGGCATCAGAGAGTTGGTGGTCAGTAGAAGATGAGTTTTTTTCGTCCTTCAGTTTCATTTTGGGTAAGCCCCAGACTAGATACCCACATTCTTTCTGACCAAATCTTAATATGTAGCAATCTTACATGAAAGACTCTTTTTTGCAGTTCAAGATCTCCATGCCAGTGAGATGACCTTCTCTATGCTTAGGGCTGAAGGAGTTCCCAATCCTAGGCACATGCTGAAATTTAGGTTGCCTTTATGGAGATACTGTGTCCTAAAAAAGTAACTGTTTTGCTGGAAATTTTGGCACAAGACTATGTATGTGAGAATAATGGGTTTCTAAAGGACAATCAATCAAAGCTATTACTGGAATCTTTCTCTCTGGAAATTTATGTTAATGTGGAAGCCAAAAACATGGGAACATGAATATTAGTCCAAGCCACAGAAGCAGAAGGTAGAGCCATTGCTCAGAGAAAAATCCTTCAGATTCAAATTTATATGAAAATATTTCTCAGTTGGGGCCTGCATTTTCCTAAAAATCAATTAAAACATTTAGAATATTGTGGTCCCTTTGGGTGGAATTGCAGGATCCTGTATGCATGTGAGACTGGGACATCACCCAACATAGGAAAATCCTAAGGAAACAGAAGCTTGATTCTCTGGGAAGGTACAGTTTCTATCACATCAATGTCTAAAGCCATGTGATATCATGGAGCATTTTTCTTGAATCTATGGGTCAAGGAATAGAATTTGCCTATGTTGGGAAGTGGGGGATGTTTGGAGGAGTGGGTCAGTAGAGAGGGATATAGGACTAAAGTAACAGTGTGTATCTGTGGAAATTACTCTAGGTTTTTACATCTATACCTGTGTTGCCTGAGGTAACACAGATTACATAAACACAAACCCTATATCCTCAGATGCCTGCTCTGGCTCACCTTTAACCCCTGCAAGAAATGGATGCAGGGGAGAAGGCTTCCTGTAGGGGCATTTATTCCTGAGGCTCTTCGTGAGCCCAGTGCATTCTGGGACACAGGCAAGGGGAGGAAGCTCCTCCAAACCACACCTATCTCCTCTCAGAGTCCAGGGGATGTGCAATTTCAAGAGGTGAGGCAGCTTTTTCTTTTTTCTGTTGCTCTATCATTAAAAAAATAGATTCAAAATGGAAAATAAAGTTTTTTCAATACTGATTTTTAGGAACCCCCACTGTCAAGAGTAGAGTCTGGGGAGGAGAACAGGTTTGAAGTAAAAAACAATGAGTTAAGTCTGGATGGGTAACATCAGGGAGGTCTGGTGTGCTCTTGCAAAAGGCCCCTCATTTCTTGGACCCTCAGATTCCCTGTCAGGAAATAAAAGGGGGCTGCCCAACTAGATGAACTCTGTGTTTTTTCCAGCCCAGGACCCCGGGAGCCCCCTATCCTGTCAGGATTAATCCAAAAAATATATCTTAGGGAAATTCCATGTTATGATGCTTCCTTATCCTGATAAATGTCCCTGTTCCCCTTCTGTTCCCTTTGGGGCAAAAGTAAGGGCATTAAAACTGGGTTCATGCAGAATTAACTGCTTCACTGTCCTTCAAAACCTTCTAGCAACAAGGGCGAAAGAGAGAGGGGCTCCCAGTTAATTGTCCAGGTCCCCCTTCTCTGCACAGTTTCCAGGTTTCCTATTAATGAAACATGCCCAGTGTGTGCTGCTGCCCCCAGGAGCCACTGTTCTAGAGCCTGAAACTGACCTCACCTTCCACTTTCTACTGGCAACTACTGCACACCCCCACACATTTAGGATGTGCCTCTGAAAGTTCCTGCCCCGCCCTGGAGTAAGCAGCTCATGACCTCCAGCTCAGCACTGGAATTAAATTCTGGCTCCAGCAATGCAGAATGGGACGCACCTCCAGAGCAGATTGAAAGGAAAGGAAGGAAACTGCTGTTTTCCCCAAAACTAACTTCCCCAACCCAGCAGTGGGGACCCCTCTCTGACCCCCACGTCCCCTCCTTCCTCTCCCTCCTGTATCCTGGGACCCAAACACGTTTTGGAAAACCACAACGAATAACCTATGAAGCAGGCCTGCTTGCCTGAGCACCTGGGATGCGCCTGTGTCTGATTCTCCAGCCAGCACTCACCCAGTGAGGATACAGTCAGAATTTTGGCGGCCTCTGAGAGCAGGAACTCAGACAGAAGGAAGCCAGCTAGCAGCAGCGCCCGCTGCCCCGCCATGCTCGCTCCTGTACCAGCTGCAGATTCCAGCCTGGTGCCCAGAGCCCTGTGCTCTGCTCCTCTGAGCCCCACACAGCGACCTGTGCGCCCTGGGGACACGTGCTGCCCTGGCAGCCAAGGAAATGCTCTGGCAGGCAGCTTGGGAAGAGGTGAGAGGTGGATCCTATCTTCTCTTCTGTGTGTAGCTTCTGGCCCTTCTGCCCCTCCTCCTGGGTGCTTGCTCCACAGGCTATTCCGTCTTCACCGTCCCTAACTAGGGCAGCAGGAAGGAGGGGTTAGTGAGCTCTCCTTAACCCTTCTCTGTCCAAGTAATCACCACACTCTCCGCAGAGAAGATACTCTGAACCAGGATGGGAGGGACCTTAGGAAGTCACTTCCAAGAGAGTTCCACCTCCAGGTGACTCAGACCCATCTCCATTTTAGGGACCTTTCCAGGAATTTTCCCACCTTCTACCTGCACTATTGACCTCATATTGTCATCCCCAAGCCCCACTTCCCCAGATACCTGCTTAAAATCTCTGCCAGTGTTCTATCTCAAGATCCCAGAAACTGATTCCCAGAGGAAAATGACCTATGCTTTTGCTCAGGGAGTTTCTTTGGCAAGTAACTTACTGGTAAAAATGCTAGTGTCCCCTAAATGTTCAGCACGCTTGGAGGGCCAGGTCTTGACTTAAAGGACTGAAGCTCTAAAGGTAGTCTATAATTCTGAATGAGCATGACAAAATAGGACTGGGTGGTGGGTACCAAGAAGTTCTAGTCTTATAAACGTTTGAAATTATTTATTAGAAAGATTTTTAAACTCTGTCAGCATTATTCCATTTCTTTCCCTTCATGTTCTCTCCACGACTGTGCTACAGTCTTTAAGCTATGTTCTTATGTGCATACACTTTCATAGTTACCCTCTGTTCAGATATTATATCTCCCCAGTGAAAAAATTAATCTGCATTAGGAAGGCACCATTTTTTAATTAATGCAATCACATTGCTTTATCTTCAACTTTATTTCATTCCCTCCAATTGTCCCAATAATATCCCATGTCGTTATATGAATTTGCTGGTGCAGGAACAAACCCCGGATCACGCATTGCACTTAATCGTCATATCTATATCATCTCCTTTAGTAAAGATTGGTTTCTCAGCCTTTGTTTGTCTTTCTTGTCATTGATATATTTAAAGAGTACAAGCTGCTTATTTTGTATGGTGGATTCCAAATTGGGTTTGCCTAATGTTCTTTCATTACACTTCAGGGTACTAGGGAGTTTTTTGTGGGAATACTACAAACGTGATGTTGACTCCATCAGAGTGAATCATAATGGGAAGCACATCATGTCAGATGGTTCAATAATTAAAGATAATAACTATATCTCTTATTCAAAGTGTTGTTCACCAAGATTATCAACTGTAAATTTACTATTTAGGAAAAAAGATGTGGGGAGACATTTTGAAACTGTGTAAATATTCTGTTCCTCATCCAATTTTACTCATTTTATCATCTTTTATATTTCTTACCTGATCAAATGTTACTGTCATAGTGGCAAATGATTTTTTAACTTCACTTTTTTTAATTTGTCATGTAGCATTGTATCCTTATAAAAAACTTTGCCCTCTGCCACATGTATCTAATTATCTATCTACCCATCTCAATTTTCAGTATCTACATTTGGATACATATTTATTCAATAAGCTATTATTTCTATCATTATTTTTTGGGTTGTTCCCATGTAACCATTATCATTTGGGACCTTTCTCTTTCTTTTTGGCACATAATTTACAGATGGACTCGTCTTCTACTTTCTTATCTTCATCCTAAAAATCATCCATTTCTCCAGGAAGTCTTTCAGTAGGGAATGGTATTTAGAAACTGGATATGGTTGCAAGAAGTGTTCATTTTTAGTGAAGCACCACTGTTTATATTCCATTTTCAGTTGACAGAGTTATTAAATATATAGATATAGATATGGATATAAATATTATATATCTATATTCTCTCTATATAATCACATGTATATTTAGTTTGTAAAAAATTGTGAATTCATATTGATACCTTACATTCCAATACAACACCAGAGTTGATTTTAATCTTCTCCATTTCCACATTTGTAATTCCCCTTAATAAAGTTAAGAAATCTGACTCTCAACATCTTTGGTATATTTATTTATTTGCTCAATCATCCTATGCACTGTAGCAAGGTCACCATGTACTACTTCACCAAATGGGAATAATAAACCTACTCAATAGACTACTCAAAAAATAGAGTAAGCAAAAAATACATCTTTTGCAGTTCTTTTTTTACTCCAGATTGATAAGACAGATATTGAAAGTACTGTGTTCAAAATGTAATTATGTTCAGGTTTTTTCACTGGCATAGCATTGTATCACACATTTGAAAAATTTTGAGATCATTTGTTTCTGTTTGTTACTATATTAGGGTTTTGTCCTCCATTGATTTAGATATAAATTTGTTGTGTAAAATACTAACATGCCTCCAAAACCAAACTATATAAACAGAACTATATAAACAGAAATCCAGAGACCTGCCACGTGCTTCCATCCCCTTCCACCCTATTTAACAGCCTTGTAGATAATCTATCACATTATTCTCTGGTTTAGTCTCCTGTTTCATTTTGCAAAGGGATGCAGATAGATTTATATTTTTATTCTCTTCTTCTCTTTTTTAAAAAATAAAAGTGAGCTTATTATATTTATTCTTAAACTTGTTCTTTTTTACTTAAAAGATTAGAATTGTTTATGATTGCCTTGCTTATTGTGGTTTATAGCTGTCTATTATTCCAACATGTACATGTATTATAGCTTCATTCCTCAATTTTAATTTTTTAATATTTAAGTATTATAACTAGTAGTCCTCTATTTGTGATGAACATTATAAATATTTTTCTCCCAGTTTTCATTTCTATTTTGACTGTATTCATGGTGATGTAGCCATGAAACAAAGTTTTGTATTCTCCAATTACTTGAATTAGTTAACTTTTCTTTGTCATATAAGAATTTTTCAGTCATATTTAGAAAAGTCTTTCCATACACACAAGTTATGGAGAAATTCACCTCCTTTCTTAGACCCAGTGTGTTATCGTTTTTTATATTAAATCTCTGATGTATTTAGAGTATACTTTTTGATATGTTGTGAAATATGAATCAAATATTGTCATTTTCCTAAATGACTGTCCAATCATCCCATCAATCTTTGTATGAACCACCATGCTAAGTGCTGACATTTAGTGTCTTATGGTTTCTTTTTTTTTTTTCTTATGGTTTCTAAATAGACATATATGTTAACAAATAGTTTCAATATAGTAAGAACAATGCTTCAAAGAGGATGCAGTGAGTTGTTGTGGGTGTGATGGCCAAGTCCAGCCAAACTAATGTGTTCACAGTAACATTGGTTATTGAAGAACATGTAGAAGTTTTTTGTTCCAACAAGAGCAGATTGCATTTCTGAGAGAGGACACAGCATGGTCCAAGACACAGAGGAACAGAACAGCAAAATGTATTGGGGTTAAGTGACAAAGACTCCATCCTAGGCCCAAATTTTAGTCAGGATCCTCTGAAACCTTTTCCAGACTAGGGTTCAATCATAGTTTGCTACCCTGCCCTGGCTAGCTGAGCCTACGTCTAGCAAAGAGTCCTGCTAAGCTAGTTTATGGAAAATACCTCCACCATTGATATCTGATCACTTTGGTCTTCCTGTAACAAGAATTCCATTATCCTTGATATCTAAGGTACTCTAGTAAATTTCTATCCACTGAATCTTGACAAAGATTCTCTCCTTGATCAAACTCTAACGAGCATTCAGTGTCTTCTCAACTAGTCTCTGACTTTTAGAATCGCATGTTCATCTCTACATGGTCTGGTTTAGCAAGAATCCTGTCAGTTTAGGCAGACCTCCATTCTCCAAATCTGATCACCCTCTATAGCTAATCAGTTTTCTCACCTCTACTATCCTCACCAAGGGTGAAGTCTGATCATGCTGCCCTACCTCTCAGCAAGAATCCTGTTATGTAGGTTCAGTCTCTTACTGCTGATGTTTCTTTGTAGTGATTTTCCATCCACCTCCCCCCACTCAGCAACTTGGCTAAAATTCCCACTTTTCATTGTTCGTCTTCAGAGTTGAAACCAATCTCTCTACCCTGTTGCAATAGTTCCTAATCCTATCGTGATAGTCCTCCCTTGAATAGTTCTTCTTACCATCTTAAACAAGAGCCATTAAATAATTTATCTTTGACATCCCTTCACTCTGCTTATTGGCTATGAATCCTCATCTGTCCTTGCTGAACTTAGAGTTGAGTTCAGTTTCTTTTCCCTATTGCAATATACTCTTCCCAGTTGCAACGTCTTAAAGTCTTCCTAGCCAGGTTTCCCAACCGTCCACACAATTTCTCCTTAAGAGGTGTAGCATACAAGGGAAGTGGACAGGGGTAGGTAGCCAATGTGTACCTACAGAAGTAACCAGAGAGAAATCACAGAGGTTTTGTATTCCATATAGTGGGAACCAGAAAAGAATTTCAAATAGGGAGTGATGAGATCATTATTCCATGTCATCAAGACCATGATGTCATGACTATGGAAGATTCCTGACAGAAAAAAATTAGAGGAATCATTCTCTATAGCTCACTAGCTGCTCTTGATCCAATTTCAGTGGAGTGGGTGGGCCTGAGGAAGCAAATTACACAGAAGTGACCTCAGAAATTACTCAGATGTTAGAGGAGAACAGCATGCTGGGGATGGGAGGGAGGAAGTTACCAGCCAGAGAACCTAATCCCTTAGCCACTGTGTTGGTCATTGGAGAGAATATGGGGACTGCTGACCCAACAACAACACAAGAAACTGTCATATCATTCTTCAAAGACTATTGCCATAGGTCATTTCAAGTGGTTTCAAGAGAATTATAAAAATGAAATCATAGGGGCACCTGGGTGGCTCAGTCGGTTAAGCTTCAGACTTCGGCTCAGGTCATGATCTTGTGGTTTGTGGGTTCGAGCCCCACATCAGGTTCTGTGCTGACAGCTCAGAGCCTGGATCCTGTTTCAGATTCTGTATCTCCCTCTCTCTCAACCCCTCCCTCATTCGTGCTATGTCTCTGTCTCAAAAATAAATAAACATTAAAAAATTAAAAAAAAAAAGAAATCATAATTCACACACCCAATGACATACCCAAGGACACACATTTCTACATGTGATATTTCCCCGGCTGCATGTGGCATTCCTACACTATCAGAATTCACAAAGTAGGTAGATATTAGACACCCAGACTTAGAGACTTACAAGAAAATGTTTTATTACAATTGGCAAGTGAGAGGGCTTTCACTGTATAAATAAGGGAATTACATATGGCAGTTCTTTATTTTTATTTTTCTTACTTTATTAGAGAGAGAGAGAGAGAGAGAGAGAGAGAGAGAATGAACAAGGGAGAAGGGGGGAAAGAGAGAGAGAAAGAGAGAAGGAGAATCTCTCAAGCAGGCTCCAGGCTCAGGGTAGAGCCCAACATGTGGCTCCATCCCACAGTCTTGAGATCATGACCCAAGCCAAAATCAGCAGTCAGATGCTCAACCTACTGAGACACCAAGGCAACCCATCATTTTTATATTTAGTTGCTACAAGGTCTGTTTCACACACCAGAATTAAGCAATCAAAAATGATGGTCCCCCCCAGGGACAGTACATATGTCCAAAACTTCCTTCTCTATATTTTTAACCCATGAGGTACCATATATTTGAAAATTTTAAGGAAGAACTTAATTCCATTTAGGAAAGAAAATAAATTATGAGAAAATAATCATTTGAAGATGACATATTTCATGAAAACCATGTACCAGAAAGGTAGTCTGTTGAACGAATTTAGAAAGAGAACAAATCTGTTTTAAAAAATTACATGTATTATATATATACATATATATATATATGTCTGTGTGTGTATATAATGAGAGAGAAACAAGAGAAAGAAATTTTTATATGTATATGTGTATATATATATATATATATATATATATATATATATATGGAGAGAGAGAGAAGAGAAGAGAAGAGAAGAGAAGAGAAGAGAAGAAACTTTTATGGTCATGACAGATCCACCAAACCCACACTCCATTACCTGACTCTAGGCTCTGTCAATGAAAAGAAAAAACAAACAAAAACCCCAGTGGTTAAAGCACACTTTTTCTGGTTTATGTTGCCAGGAACTGAATGTAATTCCTAAAGGATTTCCACATAGAATGATATTCTCTGCCACATTATGGTGTCGAGATGGATGCTCTCTAAATCAACAAAGACTTGGGAATGGCTACAGTCACAAGACCTGAAGCCCAAGAGCCTCATGGAGAGGTCCGGGTTCCCTACTAGGGGTTTCCGTGTCTCCATTTTTAACAGTGGGAAACTTAAGAAGGGAATCATGAGACGTGTAAAACACAGCATCAGCTGTGGCCAAAGGCAGATTCCAGATCTGACAAGCAAAAGAGGTGCTCTCCCAGAACAGACTTGGGACAGAAACCACAGGTGGATTCCTGGGAGGGCCACCCCTGCCTAACTGCAGGACAGAGACCAGGTTTCCTGAACTGGGAGGTGAGGTGAGGAGATGCAAGAGGAAGACCCATAATGGGAGAACTAGCCAATATGTTATGTCATATCATGAAATGTAAATGCAGAAAGGGCAAAGAGACTGACAAGTGTCCAAATAGCAATGATGAAGTAAGCAGGGCCCTGTGCTAAGGACAGGGAGTGAGGAGGAAGGTGGGGCTGCCTGCTAAAGTACTGGGTCTGAGATAAGAGTCCATCGATGAGGGGCAAGTCAAGAAGTCAAGATCAAATTCATGGACACAGAAAGTAGAACAGGGATTGACAGAGATTGGGGTGGGAGGGGGAGCATGTATATGAGGAATCACTGTTGGGTCAGCGTGGAGTTTTAGTTTGGGATGATGAAAATAGTTCTAGAATGAGTGGTAGTAATGTTTGCAGGATAATAGTGGCTAAATGCCTCTGACTGTACACTTCATGATAAAAATGACAAATATTAAATAATATATATTTTACCACTTTTTAAAGAAGAATCCTGAGAGTGCTTCAAAAGAATTTTCAAACACGGGCAGAAGAGGTGAAGAGCAATTTATGTTCCACGCTCAGGTGGAATACGGGGAGACACCAGGGGTGTCAAGTGTGGTTGAAGACTTTGTAGAACCAGTGTTTCTCAAACACCCATCAAGAATGCACCACCATCAGGCCTTCTTCAGCTTCCTGGCCCCAAACAGCCACTTGCCCATGATGCCCAACATCACCCTGCAGAGCCACAGGGTGCCCAGGGTGACCATCAGCAGGAACAAGATGACATCCAGCAGGTACTGCTCATGCCACGGTTGCTGCAGGGCATAGGGCTTGAGGTGGGCCGCACCCCCTGTCTGGAGGATGTGGTTGGTCCAGCCCACCATCCGTTGGACAGGGGTCAGGGGGTGGGAGCGCCTGATAATGCTGGCAGCCACCGCTGCTGACTTGTACCTGTTGGTAGACACAGAGGCAGGGCATTACTCCTGTGGCCTCAGAAGTCTTAGAGACCTTGTATCACACACACACTTTTTCCCCCACGTGCACAGAAGACTCAGTGTCAAGGAAAAGTGTTGGCTTGGTCTTGCCAGTCTAGCTGGGTCACATTAAAAAGTTCAAAATGGTGCCTTCATGCAAAGATCCATGCCTAGTGCCAAAAGTGCTAAAGAATACAACAGTGACTACGCTGTAAGGAAAAGTCTCTTCCCAGGAGGCTTATGGTATGGTAAAGGAAAAAGTATATATGAATATATGTGATGCAACATACCCCCAACTCAGGCTAGAAGTCCTTAAGATTCTAATAAGATATTCCATCCATCATCATTATCAGATCATTGTGTTGGATGGGAATTTACCTAAGACATCATGGGTCCTTCTACCGACTCACTTAACAGAAATTCATCTCAACTTACTTTGTGGCAGGCCATGTGCTAGGCCCTGGAAGCCCAGTGGAAAACAGGAGACACACTTGGCCATCCAAGGGACTTACTCTCTACTTTCTAGTGTGAGAGACACACAATAAATTAAAACAGAAATAGATGAGGTAGTTACCTATCCTGAGAAGTGTTAAGAAGGTAAAACAAATTATGTTTGAAGGGGGTAAGAGAAGACTGCATTTAGGACTGTGACACAAAGACCACCTCTCTGAGGAGAGGACATTGGAGATGAGCCCGACTGTCATGAAAGA
>JAQQST010000082.1:0-16680 GCA_028646485.1 Cryptoprocta ferox | reverse complement strand
CAAATGAAAATGAAAATACAACAATCCAAACTCTTTGGGATGTGGCAAAGGCAGTCCTACATTGCAATCCAGGCCTCTTTCAAGAAACTAGAAAAAGCACAAATACAAAATCTAACAGTGCACCTAAAGGAACTAGAAGCAGATCAGCAAGAGCACCCCAAACCCAGCAGAAGAAGAGAAATAATAAAGATCAGAGCAGAAATAAACAATATAAAATCCAAAAAAACAGTTGAACAGATCAGAGTTGGTTTTTTGAAAAAATAAACAAAATTGATAAACCTCTAGTCAGGCTTTTCAAAAAAAACAAAAAAAAAAAAAACAAAAGAGCACTCAAATAGACAAAACCACGAATGAAAATGGATTTACTACAACCAATCCCTCAGAAATACAAGCAATTATCAGGGAATACTATGAAAAATTATATGCCAACAAACTGGACAACCTAGAAGAAATGGAAAAATTCCTAAACATGCACACACTAGCAAAATTCAAATGGGAAGAGATAGAAAATCTGAACAGACCCATAACCAGTGAAGAAATTGAATCAGTTATCAAAAATCTCCCAACTAATAAGAGCCCTGGGCCAGATGGCTTCCCTGGGGAACTCTACCAGACATTTAAATCAGAGTTAATACCTATTCTTCTCAAGCTATTCCAAAAAATAGAATTGAAAGGAAAAGTTCCAGACTCATTCTACGAAGCCAACATCACTTTGATTCCCAAACCAGACAGAGACCCAGCAAAAAAAGAGAACTACAGGCCAATATCCTTGATGAATATGGATGCAAAATTCATCAACAAGACACTAGCAAATCAAATTCAACAGCATATAAAAAGAATTATCCACCATGATCAAGTGGGATTCATTCCTGGATTACAGGGCTGGTTCATTATTCCCAAATCAATCGATGTGATACATCATATTAACAAAAGAAAAGACAAAAACCAGATGATCCTGTCGATACATGCAGAAAAAGCATTTGACAAAATACAGCATCCTTTCTTAATAAAGACCCTCGAGAAAGTCGGGATAGAAGGAATGTACTTAAACATCATAAAAGCCTTTTATGAAAAGCCCACAGCTAATATCATCCTCCATGGAGAAAAACTGAGAGCTTTCCCCTTGAGATCAGGAACACGACAGGGATGTCCACTCTCCCCACTATTGTTTAACATAGTGCTGGAAGTCCTAGCATCAGCAATCAGACAACAAAAGGAAATAAAAGGCATCAGAATTGGCAAAGATGAAGTTAAACTTTCACTTTTCGCAGATGACATGATACTCTACATGGAAAACCTGACCAGCTCCACCAGAAGCCTACTAGAACCGATCCATGAATTTAGCAAAGTCACAGGGTACAAAATCAATGTACAGAAATCTGTTGCATTTTTAGACACCAATAATGAAGCAACAGAAAATCAAGAAATTGATTCCATTCACAATTGCACAAAAAAACATAAAATACCTAGGAATAAACCTAACCAAAGATGTAAAAGATCTGTATGATGAAAACTATAGAAAACTTATGCAGGAAATTGAAAAAGACACAAAGAAATGGAAAAACATTCCATGCTCATGGATCGGAAGAATAATTATTGCTCAAATGTCAATACTACCCAAAGCAATATACATATTCAATGTAATCCCAATCAAAATTGCACCAGCATTCTTCTCAAAGCTAGAACAAAGAATCCTAAAATTTGTATGGAACCGCAAAAGACCCTGAATAGCCAAAGTAATATTGAAGAAGAAAACCAAAACGGGAGGCATCACAATCTCAGACTTTAGCCTCAACTACAAAGCTGTAGTCATCAAAACAGTATCGTATTGGCACAAAAATAGACACATATACCAATGGAATAGAATAGAAGAACCCAGAATTGGACCCACAAATGTATGGCCAATTAATCTTTGACAAAGCAGGAAAAAGTATCCAGTGGAAAAAAGACTGCTTCTTTAACAGATGGTGCTGGGAGAACTGGACAGCAACACGCAAAAGAATGAAACTGGACCACTTTCTTACACCATACACAAAAATAAACTCAAAATGGATGAAGGACCTGAATGTGAGACAGGAATCCATCAAAGCCCTAGAGGAGAAAGCAAAAAACAACCTCCTTGACCTCAAACGCAGCAATTCCTTACTCGACACATCTCCAAAGGCAAGAGAATCAAGAGCAAAAATGAACTATTGGGATCTCACCAAGATAAAAAGCTTATGCACGGCAAAGGAAACAATCAATAAAACTAATAGGCAACCTTCAGAATGGGAAAAGATAGCTGCAAATGACTTGTCAGATAAAGAGCTAATATCCAAAATCTGTAAGGAACTCACCAAATTCTACCCCCGAAAAACAAGTAATCCAGTGATGAAATGAGTAGAAGACATGAACAGACACTTCTCCAAAGAGGAAGTATAGAGGGCCAACAGATGCATGAAACGTTCCTCAGTGTCACTCATCATCAGGGAAATACAAATCAAAACCACACTGAGATACCACCTCATACCAGTCAGAGTGGCTAAAATGAACAAATCAAGAGACTATAGATGCTGGCGAGGATGTGGAGAAATGGGCACCCTCCTACACTGTTGGTGGGAATGTAAACTGGTACAGCCCCTCTGGAAAACAGTGTGGAGGTTCCTCAAAAAACTATCAGTAAAACTCCCCTATGACCCAGCAACAGAACTGCTGGGGATTGACCCAAGGGATACAGAAGTGCTGATGCATAGGGGCACATGTACCCCAATGTTCGTAGCGGCACTTTCAACAATAGCCAAATCATGGAAAGAGCCTAGATGTCCATCAAGTGATGAATGGATCAAAAAGATGTGGTTTATATATACAATGGAATACTGCATGGCAATGAGAAAGAATAAAGTCTGGCCATTTGTAGCAATGTGGATGGAACTCGAGGGTGTTATGCTATGTGATATAAGTCAGGTGGAGAAGGACAGATACCATATGTTTTCACTCATATGTGATACAGGAGAAACAACAGAGGGCCATGGGGAAGGGGAAAAAAATAGAAAAGGAGAGGGAGGGAGGCAAACCAGAAGAGACTCTTAAATACTGAGAAAAAACTGAGGGTTGATGGGGTTAGGGGAGAGGGAAAAGAGGTGATGGGCATGGAGGAGGGCACTTGTTGGAATGAGCACTAGGTGTTATATGGAAACCAACTTGACAATAAACAAAGATTATAAAATAATGGCAAATGCTATGACATTTAAAGGTCTTTAAGTTACCTTCCTTGGGATTCATTAAATTTATCATTTTTTAGATTAACAAAGGAAAGAAAACACATTTATACACCTTTAGAGTCCCTCAACTCAGTGGCAGCTAAAAACTTCTTAATGGTAAATTGTAGAATTTACAAAAGGACTATAGTGCTTCTCCAGGAGAATAAACCAATGAAGATCTCTTTGCTAATTAAAATTTCTAAACTTCTGGGAAAAAAATGGAGAGATATATCATCCTTATGGATTAGGATATTCAATATTGCTTAGATGTCAATCCCCCCCCCAAAAAAATACCTAAAAGACCAATGCAATCCTAATCATAATTCCACTAGGCTTTTTTACAGAAATTGACAAGCCAATTTTAAAATTGACATAGAAATGTCAATGATCTAGAATAGCAGAAGCAACTTTGAAAAGAAGAGTAAAGCTGGAATACTACTACCTGATAAGAACTTTCTATAGAGTTACAGGATGATGTTGGCCTAACAATTGACAAAATAGTCAGTAGAACAAAACAGAGTATGGAAACAAATTTAAATTTCTATGATCATTTCATTTTTTCAAAGGCACCAAAAAATCCTTGAGTAAATCAAAATCTTTATAATACATGATGTTAGAAGAACTAGGTATTCATATGGAATAAACAAATGTTGACCTCTACCTCACACTATTCTATAACTGGAAATTCTATAACTCAGCAATAAAAATAAAAATTACCCAATTCAAAAACTGGACAAAAGTCTTGAATAAACGCTTTGGGGAAAAAAGATATAAAATGGCCAATATGCACATTAGAAAGTGCTTGGTATAATCATTCTTCAATTGAAATTCATATTAAATCATAATGAGATACTACTACCCATCTACCAGAATGGCTAAAATTAAAAATACTAATAACTCCAATTGTTGAAGAAAAAGTGTAGCAAATATGAATCTTATAAATTATAGGTATCAACCAAAGAGACATGAAAGCATATGTCCACAAAAAATCTTATAGAAGAAATTTCATGGATTTATTCATCCAAGCCAAAAATAGAAACAGCTGAGATTTTATCAACAAAATATATCTTTAAACAGGGTATATTCATATACAATGAAATACTACTCAGTGATAAAGAATAAATATCAAAAATATTAAGCTGAAGGACAGAATCCTTTCATAAAAGAGTACACACTTTAGGGTTCACCTGATACGAGATTCTAGAACAGACCAAACTAAAACATAATGAACAAAATATCAGGACAAAGATGACCCATGGAGGTAATCCCATAACTAGGAAGAGGCATGAGGGAACTTTCTAGGGTAAGGGAAATGTTTTATATCTTGACTGTGGTGGAAGGCCACACAAGTGTATGCATTCATCAAAAGTCATAGAAGAGTGCACTTAAGATGTATACATTTCATTGTATATAAAGTTTGTCTAAATAAAAGCACTATAAACAAATATTGAACTATAATTAATGATATAGATATTGACATATTTAGGGATAGGCGTACTAATATCTCTTAGCTTAAAATGTATCGACAATTGATAAATAGATAGGGTGCCTGGGTGGCTCAGTCAGTTAAGCATCTGACTGCAGCTCAGGTCATGATCCTGTGGTTCATGAGTTGGAGCCACACATCAGGCTCTGTGCTGACAGCTCAGAGCCTGGAACCTGCTTCAGATTCTGCATCTCCCTCTCTCTCTCTGCTCCTTCCCTGCTCACATTCTGTCCCTCTCTCTCTCAAAAATAAACATAGGGGTGCCTAGGTGTGTCCTACTTTGGCTCAGGTCATGATCTCATGGTTCGTGGATTCAAGCCCCGTGTCGGGCTCTGTGCTGACAGCTCAGAGCCTGGAGCCTGTTTTCTATTCTGGTCTCTCTCTCTGCCCCTCCCCTGCTCATGCTCTGTTTCTCTCTGTCTCTAAAAAAATAAAAAGTTAAAAACAATTAAAAATAAATAAACATTAAAAACATTGTCTAATTGATAGATGGATAAATAGATGGATATGTGATGGGGCAAGTATAGTAAAATATTGACAGCAGAATATGGGTACTCACTTTACAATTCTTCCAAATCATTCATGTTTGGAAATTTCATAATAAAATGTTAGAAAAAATATTGCATGTAAAAAAAAACCTGTCAAATCCAAAGTGCTAGAAATTAAACACATTCTTTGTTTTAAACATTTTTAAATGTTTATTTAGTTTTTAAAGAGAGAGACAGAACGCGAGCAGGGGAGAGGCAGAGAGAGAGGGAGACAGAATTCGAAGCAGGCTCCAGGATCTGAGCTGTCAGCACACAGCCCGACATGGAGCTCAAACCCACAGACTGTGGACTGTGAGATCATGACCTGAGCCAAAGTCGGACGCTTAACTGACTGAGCCACCCAGGCGCCCCAACAATAAAACACATTCTTATATTGCACTTAATTCTTAACACTTTCTCGCAAAGTTTAGGTGGCCAACTCTTCCCCCAAAATTTGTGTTAGCCAAGTAGTGACATAGTACTACCATGGGTTCTTAGAAGAAGCTCCTGAGGCAGGATAATGAAAGTCAATACCAGAAAGATATTTTTTTCTAATAGCAGAACATTATATTAATATGAAAGACTTAAACCTGAAAATTAAAACTTAAATTTCTACAATATCTGTAATAGGTGGTCCTAACAATTGTAATTCAGGCTTCTACTATATGTTGCTTTATCAGGGTACTTATTTCCTTTGTTTCATTTGTTACTCATGATTACCTGTGACGTAGTTATTTATTTGTTACTCATGATTACATGTGAGGTAGTTATTACTGTCTCGGTTTTACAAATGAGAGGGTTGAGTTTCCTGAGGTGAACAACTTGTCCAAGTCACAGAGTTGTCATGGGGTGAAGCCAGAGCTTTAAACCAGGGCAGCCTTCCTTTGTTTTTTGATTTGTGTGTGTGTGTGTGTGTGTGTGTGTGTGTGTTTTAAGTAAGCAGTAACAAAAGTTTTTTTTATTAGGCTTCTGAAAGGAAGATAATAAACCAGGGCAGTCTGTCTCCAAAATCCATGTTTGTCAATGCTATGCTTCACTTATTCTGTTGGAACTTCCAAAGAATGGGAGAACTCACAATCATCTAGAATAGCCTGTCCCATTGCTGACCAGCTCTGCTTGATATTTTCTTTTCCTTGGTCTACAACTGAACTCTTAAATGTCTGCTAAATATATAGTCTGCATTTTTGCAAGGTGCCCTTCTTGTCAGAATCAAGCAAACTTTGTCCTGAAGTCCTTGTTCTCTATGGACATGCCAGGAGAAAACTTTCAAGAAAAAGTGAAGACAGGGAAGAGAGGAAGACACACAGACACACAAATACACACACATACACACACACACACACACACACACAGAGGTGACCTTAATGTTGGGATAAAGCAGGTGTCTAACAGTTGGCCAAAATGTTAAATTACTAGAGCAATTCAGTTTCCCAATTTGCCATGATGCCAGCTACCCAGAATTAACAAAGACCTGCATATATCAGCAAACAGCTGAAGATAATTTTCAGCAACACTGTGCCCAAAGCAAAGAAAGGCATTCTAAAGATCTCATTAAACCTTTAGAGCCTGAATGATCAACTGATTTCATTGTAAGCCAAAGACTCTGCCTCCTGCACTCTACAAAGTATCTCTCAAATCAACATTTTTCTGGGAAAATGGTGTGTCACAGTGAGCAAGCCGACTTGTCAGGTCTTGCAAAATCAATCTGTACTATTCCTCTCTCAGGGACTTAAAAAACATTTCCTTTTGTTTGCCCTGTTTGAAGTTTGGTGTTGTACATTGTAGGATCTGCCCTTCCCAAGATGGCCAAACTATAAAAGTATACTCTTTGGATATCATTTTGTTCTTGTCTTCTCAGAAATGAATGAAACTTCTGATATGACTTATCCATGAAGGCAATCAGTGATGAAGAAGGTCCCCATCCTTTCTGTACATCAATTTCCTACGTCTGTTATTAGGAAATCAATATATTATTTTCAGAGTGTTTTAAAGTTTTAGAGAATCAACATGAACTTCCCAGAGAAAAAAAGAAATTGTTCACAAGTGTTCAGGCTGGCTAAGTACCATTCAGTAAATGGTAACTATAAGGCTAAATTTTAAGAGTCTTGGTGGTATCCACTTCCAAAATTCCTTCACTGCATATCTTAAAACACAAATACACACACACACACACACACACACACACACACACACACACACACACACTTCTGCAATTTCTAATCCCTAAGTAACTGAGTTCAATGACATGAAATATTCCTCCTAATTCCACCCCTCCTACTGAGAGAGCTCAAAGAAAGCAGTTAGTCAAATATGAAGGCAATTATCTCCATTACTCTCCCCAGACTCTAAAATTGATGAAATCATCCTTTTCTCCCTTATTCTGAATAGTTCAAATGAGGTATAGTCAATAGTTCAAATAGGATGTATTCTTAGTCCAAATGGGACCCAGAAGATGGTGGGAATACAGAAACAGTAGAAGCATCAAGAAATTGCACATGAGAACTAACTTATCTGTTCAGTGAAAGTATATTTTGATCTAAACTATAGCCCTCAATTCAACAACCTACCACATCAGCAGTGTGGCTATGTCAGCATCTGCCCAGCAGATGACTGCAAATGTGGTTAATCTGAATGATTCCCCAGTTAACTGTTACCAGCCAACTGCCAGCTCTCAAGTATCAAATCCAATTTAGAAGGTAGAATTTACATATTAGTTCAGAAAGAAAATAAAAACATTCCTGTCAAAACCAAATCCATTCAAATAGAACAGCCTCAGCTATGTTTTAAAAACAGTGACTAGTAGGGGAGCCTGGGTGGCTCAGTTGGTTGAGCAGCCCACTTCAGCTCAGGTCATGATCTCACAGTTAGTGAGTTCGAACCCTGCATCTGGCTCGCTACTGTCAGCAGAGAGCCTGCTTCAGATCCTCTGTCCACTTCTCTCTTCCCCTTCCCTGCTCATGCTCTCTCTCTCTCTCAAAAATAAATTAAAAACATTAAAAAAAGCCTTATTCATAAATATATAAGAAAAATTCTTATCATGAAAACCATTCCCTGCCTTCTATCAACCATACATGAGATGGGAAATAGAAGTTCTTAATTAACATCAGAATTTTTGTTTGGTATGTTCATTTCTTTGTGATGTGTTTGTTTTTTTGCTTTGGGCACTCTTAGCGAATTCGGAGGCAAGTGACTCATTTCAACACTGGTGCCATCTTGACACCACCTTAAAGATTATGATATTATAAGGGCAAAAAGGCAGCAGGAAATGCTGTAACTACAACTTTAGCTATTAGCTTGAACAAACTCAAGCACTATAAAAGATAAATTCCCTTTAATATTCAGAATGCCTCCCAAGTATTCGGATAGATCAGAAATTCAGCAGTAAGAATCCTCAGCAATAGTTATCTCTCAGTCACAGCCAACTTTTTCAAATGCCACAGACTGAATACTTTTCTTCTCAAGCTGGCCTGATGGCAGCCGGAAAAAAAACTAAATCAGTATTCATATAAGAATATGGCCATGCAGAAAAACCAAAACCTTGTTTGAATTATGCCTCAGATGCCTTTTACCTAGAGAATAGTATCTTATGTTTTCCTAAATTTAGATTTAGACCATTAAACAAAACGGTCATATTCTTGTCAAAATGAGTCATATAGAATTCTCTGACTTTGGAATTTCTAAGGGAGAGTTTTCAAATTCTTCATGTTAGAAGAAAGATTAAACATTTGAATTTTTAAAAATTCATTTAGTAGAAGAAAGCACATCCTCTCAATTTATAATAGCTGCCACAGACTTGGCAAAGTGAGTGTTCTATATATTCCACCCAAGAATTATTTACAAGGCATTCTATCAAAGCTCAACCTTATTTATTTCTGACAAGATAAACATCCAGAAATAAAAGACATTTTTTTCATTCCTTCGGAATCTGTCAATCTATTGCCTTCTGTGGCAAGAGCATGAACAACTGGGAACTTCATTCTGCATGTGACAAAAGAAAGTTGGTATACTTAGTGAATGCAAAATGAACATACAGCAAGGTGGAAAAGTGTCAGCTCCCCAAATTAGTAATGTGATAGCCCCCTTCTAGAGAGGAAGGGTGTGAACTGCAAAGAGCTCTATATTAGAATGATTCTGTTTTAGATTGTGATCCAGGGTTGTGAAGCTGAAGCAAATCACATTACTTTTCTGGGTCTTAGCTTCTTTATATCAATAATAATGAATATTAACCAGACATGTTTTGCCTGCAAGTGATAGGAGCCCCGTTCAAAATAGTTTAAATTAAAAAATTGAATTACCTCACATAATCAAATTATCTAGGTAGTGGACCTCAGGACAGGCTGAATCTAGGTGCTTAAGGGGTCTAACAGTAAACTGTCTCTCTTTACTCTTCTCTTATGAAGCCACTCTTCTATTGGCTTCATTCTCAGAAAGGCCCTCTTCAAGAAGAAACAAAGAAGGTGTTTGAAAACTTCAGGCTTATATTCTACCTGCTGGGCAACAATAGAGGTAGAGCAGAACATGTTTCCCAATGGTTTCAGCAAAACTCCTAGAGCTGGTATTCATAAACTTTCACTGACCTGATGAACTCACATCAACTCCTAAACATCGGTTCTATCCACGTTGTTACAAATGGCAAGATCTCATTCTTTTTCACTGCTGAGTAGTATCCCAGTGTGTGTGTGTGTGTGTGTGTGTGTGTGTGTGTGTGTACACGTACATATACCACATCTTAATCCATTCATTGGTCAATGGACATTTGGGCTCTTTCCATAATCTGGCTATTGATGATAGCGCTGCTATAAACATTGGGATGTGTGTGCCCCTTTGAATCAGCACTCCTGTATCCTTTGAATGAATTCCTAATAGAGCAATTGCTGGTTTGTGGGGTAGTTCTGTTTCTAATTTTTTGAGGAACCTCCACACAGCTTTCCAGAATGGCTGCACCAGTTTGCATTCCTACCAAGAGTGCAAAAGAGATCCTCTTTCTCTGCATCCTCACCAACATCTGTTGTTTCCTGAATTGTTATTGTTAGCCACCCTGACCGATGTGAGGTGGTATCTCATTGTGGTTTTAATTTGTATTTCCCTGATGATGAGTGATGTTGAGCATCTTTTCATGCATCTGTTAGCCATCTGGCTGCAGCAACTTCTTACTTAACGCATTTCCAAAGGCAAGGGAAATAGAAGTAAAAATGAACCTATTGGGACATCATCAAGATAAAAGGTTTCTGCACAGCAAAGGAAACAATCAACAAAATTAAAAGGCAACCAATGGAATGGTAGAAGATATTTGCAAATGACATATTGAATAGAGGGTGGGTATCAACAATCTGTAAAGAACTTACCAAACTCAACACCCAAAAAACAAATAATCCAGTGAAGAAATGGGCAGAATACATGAAAAAAGATGATTTTTAGATGTCTGTGAGGATGAGTCAAGCGCTAATCTTTTCTAGAATCTGTGAGGAATCTGATATGTCCTCACCAATGTGGGAGGACATCGTCGATCTGTTGAGGACCCAAATAGAACATAAAGGCAGAAGAAAAGCAAATTCTCATTCTATATGAGCTAGAATGCCCAGCTTCTCCTGCCCTCTGCTTCTGTCTCATCTTCTGGCTTTTAGACCTTTAGACTTACACTAGGGTCCTGCTCCACCCCTTCTCATCAGGCCTTCAGCTTTCCACTGGGAATTACATCATCAGCTCCTCTGGTGTTTAGGTCTTTGAACTTGGGCTGAATTCTATCACTAGCTTTTCTGTATCTCTAGACTGCAGACAGCAGGTTGCATCATGGCTTATCTCAGCCTCCACGACCACATGAGCCAATTCCTGTAGTAAATTTCTTCTTCTTCGTTTTTAATGTTTATTTCCAGAAAGGAAGGGGGGGCAAGCAGCGGGAAAGACAGAAGGAGAGACAGAATCTGAAGCAGGGTCCAAGCTCAGTGCAGAGCTTGACACAAAGATTGATCTCAAGACAGAGATCATGACCTGAGTTGAAATCAAGAGGCAGACGCTTAACCAACTGAACCACCCAGGTGCCCTGTAAATCTTTTTCTAAACATGTATCTAAATCCCTCCTATTGGTTCTGTTTCTCTGGAGTACCCTAACACAGTGTTCATGTTTCACTTTCAATTGTTAGTTACATAAATGAAGGTTCTAAAGGCTTTTTTGTTGTTGCTGTTAAGTCAAAAACCATTTCATGAAACTATATGTAGTCAACATTAGCCTATTTCCTCCTTTACTTATTAATTAGGGTCACTTTTCTTCCATTTACCTTAATAATCCCTAACATTTTGAAGTATTCACTACACCCTTAGAATTCTATATGAAGGTTCATATTTATTGCAAGCACTAGTTCTGTACACTGCAAGATTTCTCCCTCCCAACAGAGGCAATCACCTTAGTACCTTCATTACGTATCATTACCTATGCTACTAATACATATGATGATTTTCCAGTGCTATGGAGATGTCTAAAAAAATTAGCAAAGACAGCCTGGTAAGAAACAATTGCAAGATTTTACAAAGGCCAAGAAGATTGGATCGTTTTTCAAATTCCTTTCAGTGTTGTTCATAATGTATTATGTATGTATTTAATCCACTTTTTTTGTTGTTACAAGATAGCCACAATCAGTGGCTATAGCAGAGGTTCATTTATTACTTTGAGACAGAGAATAGCAGTACATGGAAAGTTCTCTAAGAAATGGGAGCATCTTCTAGAAAACACTGAGTCCATAATTTTTCCTTTATCACTTATCATCAAGGCCTATAAAACATGCAATTAAATCAAAGGAATTTTTAAGAGGCTTTACTTGAGAAAGCAATATGTGGTCTCATTCATACAGCTAGAATTTTTTGAATATATATAAATGTGTACAATGGTACATGGTAACTCAAATCCTTGAGCAATAAAATTCATTTAGTAGGTTGCTATTTAGTCTGAGCATAAAGTTTCTGTACTTTAATGGCTGAACTTGAAACAGGAGGAGCAGAGACTGAGAATATCTTACAATTAGGATATACATGTTTACCTGTCTGATAAGAAATAGTGTCCAGTAGTATAAAAGTAAAACTTCATGGATATTAGTCAAGAAAGGCTAGATGATGTTTCAGTATTAATCTCCCAACTCTTAATGCCTTAAAGAAAAAAGACACATTACTTATTCACACTACCTACTCACTGTGGATCTACAAGGGGACTCAACACCAAAGGTAGCAGTCTGATTAAGAACTCACTGTATTGAGTGTTGCCAATCCATCAGCCATCCTAAAGGGATAAGAACATTTTGTAGAATTGCCCACAGGTAATTAGAAACTCTTCCTGGAAGTGACACATGTCACTTCTGCATAAAACTCCTTCAACTGAATTGGCAACATCATCCCTATCAGAGTTATAACATACCTATTAACCACAAAGAAGCCAAATAGTACAATCCTATCATGTGTCTGGAAGGTAGAAAGCTGGATATATTCTGAGACAAATATTGATGACTACCACAAATTAGTTTGCAATAGAATAAAAGCAGGATTGAAATAGTGAGTGTATTATAGTTTGCATAAAGATAGAAGATCACTTGAATTCTGGTAAGAAGAAATGGGAAGTGAATAGTGGACCATGTACCTGCACATTGCAAACTATTTATGAACTGTTTAACATACACTGTTCATCCTATGGGTTCTATTTCTTCCACATTATTTTTCTATCTTTACAAAATTTTGAGCAAAGAAAAAAAATGGGGAGAGGGGATAACATTAAGGAAATGCATCTGAATTCCTGAACTAGCCAATATCCTTTTGCACAAGGAGATTAGAGAAGGTTAATGACATCTCCTACTTGATGATACTAAATAATACATATTCCTATGTGAATGGGCACCCCTTACCCAGGCACATATGAAGAATGTTATTGCTTCCTTCTTGGTGTACAAATTATTAAATTAACTAATTTATGTTTTATGTAGGATTATGTTATAAGAACTTCTTGGACAAAAATCTCAGACCTTATTCCCAACTTTAAAGGTTTCATTCTGAAGCTGATCCAGCTTGCTGCTTCCTCTGATCCACAGACCACCCCCCCCCCCCCCGCCCGACTATCTCTAGACCAGTGGTGAATGTGCATTCTCACAGTTCATGGTAGAAATGGTTTTCATCAGTAAATGCATCTTAATTTATGTAGCTCTAAAACTTTGTGACATTTATTCCATTCTGGGAGTATAGGAAAACTTCTCTATTAGCCACTCCCTCCTCTTACAGATACATTCACCATAACATCATCTAGTATTTGGTGGGGTTATTTGAACGGTGCTAATTTTAGAACTGCAGAGAAAATGTTTTGGTAATGGATTAAGGTTGCTCTTATTTGGCCAGCTTTATAGAAACTATTATGAAAAATGATAAAAAGAATATAACTATATCCCAGTAAAATTTACAAAGAGGGATAAACAATAAATATAAAATGACGAAATAGTTTTCTTTGCTTCCTGGTTTCCTACTTGAGTTGGAATATCCCATTTCATCTTTTCTAGACCTTGGAGTAGGATTTAAACAATTGGCTCCTCTGATTCTCAGTCCTTGAGACTTGGACTAAATTATAAACAATGGCTTTTTTTGGGTCTCCAGTTTGCAGGTAGCAGATCATCGGACATCTTAGTCTCTACAGTCACCTTCCTTTTTGATTGAAGGTCATTTCTGTATATTCCCTGTCCACCACGACCTTCTTATCTGATGGCTTCTTGTAAAGTGTAAAGTAATTAATAACTCCAAAGTGCTTTTAATAAAGGCTAGCAGGGACTCCAGACAAAGATGGAGACACCAGAGCTCCTGCAAAAATTACAACTGATAAATGAATTCAGTAAAGACTCAGAATACAAAATCAATGTACAGAAATCTGTTGCATTTCTATATATAAATAATGAAGCAGCAATAAGAGAAATTAAGAAGCCAATCCCTTTTAGAATTTTACCAAAAATAATAAAGTATCTAGGAACTTAAACAAAGAGGTGAAAGACCTCTACTCTGAAAACTATAAAACATCAATGAAAGAAATTGAAAAGGACACAAAGAAATGGGAAAACATTTCATGTTCATTTATTGGAAGAATAAATATTGTTAAAATGTCTATACTACCAAGCAATCTACACAATTAATGCAATCTCTAACAAACAATCTTAAAATATGTATGGAACCACAAAGGACCCCGAATAGCCAAAGCAATCTTGGAAACAAAGAACAAAACTGAAGGTATCACAACTCTAGACTCAAGTCATATTACAAAGCTGTAGTAATAAAAACAGTATTATACCTACACAAAAACAGACACAGAGATCAATGGAGCAGAACAGAACAGGACAGAAAACCCAGAAATAAACCCACAAGTATATGGTCAATTAATCTTCAACAAAGCAGGAAAGAAAATTCAATGGGTAAAAGAGTCTCTTCAACAAATGGTATAGGGAAAACTAGACAGCTATATACAAAAGAATAAAAACTGGACCACTTTTTTACACCATACAAAAAAATAAATTCAAACTGGATTAAAGAACTAAATGTTCGATCTGAAACCACAAAAAACCCAGAAGAGAGCACAGGCAGTAATATCTCTGATGTTGGCATAGCCACATTTTTCTAGATATGTCTCTTGAGGCAAGGGAAACAAAAACAAAAATAAACTATTGGGGGTTACCTAAAAAGGTTCTTCACAGTGAAGGAACAATCAATAAAACTAAAAGGCAAGCTACTGAATAGGATAAGATACTTGTAAACGACATATATGATAAAGGGTTAGAGATATAGATAGATACAGATATAGGTCAAAATATATAAAGAACTTATACAACTCAACCAAAACCAAATAATCCAATTAAAAAATGGGGAGAAGACATGAATAGACATTTCTCCAAGAAGACATCCCAAAAGCAAAAAGAAACATGAAAAGATGCTCAACATCACTCATCATCAGAGAAATGCAAATCAAAACTACAATGAGATATCACCTTATACCTATCAGAATAGCCAAAACCAAAAACACAAGAAACAAGTGTTGGTGAGAATGTGGTGAAAAAGAAACCCTCTTGTATTCCTGGTGGGAATGCAAACTGGGAAAACAGTATAAAGTTTCCTCAAAATATTGAAAATAAAACTACCATATGGTTCAGTTATTGCACTACTGGGTATTTACCCCAAAATTACAAAAACACTAAATCAAAGAGATACATGCACCCTATGCTTGTAGCAGCATTATTTTAAATAGCTAACTTATGGAAGCAGCTCAAGTGTCCACTGATTGATGAATGGATATGCGAGAGGTAAAATGTGTGTATGTACATATGTATACACACACATTGAAATACTATTTGGGTATAAAAAAATGAAATCTTGCCCTTTGCAATGACATGGATGGAGCTAGGGAGTCTAATGCTAAGCAAAAATAAGTCATTCAGGGAAAGACAAATACCATATGATTTCGCTTATATGTGGAATATAGGAAACAAAACAAAGAAAAGGAAAAAGAGAGAGAGAAACCAAGAAACAGAATCCTAACTATAGAGAACAAACTGATGGTTACCAGGGTGGGTAACATTGGGGATGGTTTAAATGGGTGATGGGGATTCAGAAGTACACTTGTGATAAGTAATGGGTGTTGTATGGCAGTGTTGGATCACTATATTGTATACCTGAAACTAATACAACACTGTATGTTAACTATCCAGGAATTAAAATAAAAACATAACTAAAAAAGTATCACATATACCATGCTTTTCTTCAATCAACTACTTTTTACCCTATTATTATTTTGAAATCTATCTGAACTGATGATTTTCTATCCTTATAATTATTGTATACTACTCCACCACATGAATTTGTCACACATCATTTTTCATTTCACTTTGACATTTAGGCTGTTCTGTTATTTTCCATTTTAAAATATTGCTTTATTTAAAACAATGAGTCCATAATTCTTTGCATACATATACAAGGGTTTCATTGGAGACTATTCCTATAAGTAGAGTTGTTCTGACATAATATATGAACATTTTCAAGTTTACAATATATCCAATCTTGAACCAAACAGAAACTAAAGACACAGCCAAAACAACCAAACCTTTAAAATTAGAAAAAAATTTGGAGAATATCCTTTGAAGTCATAAACAACAAAGGAGAAAAAGGACAATGAAAGGGAAATAAGACTCTTGAATTTGACCATATTAAAACTAAAAACTTCTGTCCTACAGAAAAAGACCATAATCAAAATTGAAAAGCAAATAACAGGCTGGAAGATTATATTTACAATATGTTGAAAAGATAAAGGATTTTAATCAAAATATAAAGTAATTATTTAAAGCAAATAAGAGAAGATAATTTTTTATTAATGTTTATTTTTGAGAGACAGGGGGAGAGAGAGAGAGAGAGAGAGAGAGAGAGAGAGAGA
>JAQQST010000081.1:0-16807 GCA_028646485.1 Cryptoprocta ferox | reverse complement strand
GCGCCTGGTGGCACGTGGGGTTGAGGGTCTCCCGAGTCCGTGGAGCCTGAGCCCGGTGGCCACGTCTGGGTGCACACGGGGCCTCTCTGCTGGACACCTGCACATGGGCCATGCCAGGCACAGCCAGGAGCCGGCACATCCTCATCCCCAGATCTGCACCTCCCTCAGGGTGACTGCCTCACCCACCCCCTCGTCCAGGCCAGCCCCAGGGACGTGTCGGGACCCCCACTCTGTCTCTGGGTTATGGGTCCTTACTATTCCCCCCGGAGCCCCTTGCACCTTCCCCATAGTTCCTTGCTGCCCGGCACTACTTGCAGTCAAGACTCCTTTCTGTGGCACCTGAGTCGTTCTAACCTTCTCTCACCCGTCTCCCTGCCTCTGCCTCATCCTTCACCGACCCGTCCTGATCCCAGGGCTCCAGCGAGAGTGCACCATGGGGACCGTCAGCTTCCGTTACCCGACTCCTGCCACAGGGACCAGACCTTTCCCTGTGTGGCCCCCATCGTGGGGGTGACTGACATTCGTGGGGGTGGACATGCTGGGCGTACAGCGACGCGTGGGGACAGTCCCCAGAGTAGAGAGTTACCCTGGGCGCCTCATGACTTTGGAAGGTCCCCGTCAGACCTTCACAAAGGGAAAGTCCACCCTTCATCCCAGGACACTATGACCCGATTTCTGCCCAAGTGCCGACTTTCCCAGGAGCACAGCTGGTCTCTAAATTGTGAGAGGCTGAACTTCCCTTTGTTTTGATCTCGACTGAGAGCAGTTCGTGGTTTCAGAAAATCGCGTCGCCTTGGCAACGCGCTGCATGGTGCGGGAGCCCTCCTCGGACACCTACCCCTTCCTGAGTGTCCCTGCAGCTGCCACGCTTCTCTGTGGCTGTCACTTCTTTACCTCGGCCCACGGCAAGGTCATTCGAGGCGCTGACATCTTCAAACGCGAATGAGTTATGTCATAAATCATTTGTCTTTGATTTCTACTTCATAGCACACTCAGGGCACCGTATTGACTTTTAAAAACTCATTTGGTCGGCACGCTCTGTGGATTTCTTCCAGGATATTAAAACGGGGGCATAAAATGTTTGCTCTCCCAGACAGTTGGTCTGATGGGGCTGAGAGTCGTGCACAAGTCCCTCAGTCCCACCACTGATGCATGATAGATAGGGGAAACTGAGGCCCAGAGAGGCCAAGAAAATGGGCCGGGTGCGTAGCCAACTGGGGGGGATCTTGAGGTCTCAGGGCGCCAGCTCTAGGTGCCCCACCTCAGCCCATACTTTGTCTGGGGGGGGCGCTGGCCCACCCTGCAGGATCCAACCCCCTGGTGCTACTCTTCTGCTCTGTGTGATAATCTTATTGTCACGAGCTCCTTTTGGGCCCCAGAGCCCCTGTGCTCGGTGTCCGGAGCAACGGAAATTTGAGGACAGAGTGAGTGCGTGAAGTAGTGAATGTGAGGCCTCTGCCAGCTGTCCTCCTTGGGGAGGCCCCTGCTGAGCCCTCCTCCATCTCCCGTGGTGTCCCCTGCATTGGTCTGCAATCACGCACGTGACAGTCCCCTGCAGCCTGGCACAGCTCAGCCTTGCTGCCTCAGTTGCTCATTTGTCTCTGGCACTGGTGTTTACGTTGTGACACAGGAGACTATGAGCACCTTGAGGGGCCTGGGAGGGGAGCTGCCACCTCCATGTCCCTGCGGTGGCAGTATCTGGCCCGAGCTGTCAGACAAAGCAGAAATTGTCCCAAGTGCCATAGGAAGACAATTCAGTGAGATGGGAGGGGCTCAAATTTCCAGCACGGAAGGCCTTGGTGAAGGAGTAGCATTCACACTGAAGCCTGGGGAAAGAGAGGGAAGGCACTTGCCAGGTATCCAGTGGAGGGAACAATGTTCCTGGCAGAGGAACAGCATGTACGAAGGCCCTGAGGTGAGCATAAGTTTTCTTGTTTGGAGAGCTTAATGGGTCAGTGAGGCTGGAGCAGGTGAAGCAGGGGTGAGAAGGAGGAGCTGGGAGGGGAGAAGTGAGCAGGAACCAATTATTTGGCACGTATAAGACCATGCACACGGGTTTGGTAATGTTTTGAAACAGGGTCTCAGTTTCTTTAAAGATGTTAAGATCTTTGCAGGTGAAAATAGTGTTGGTTTTTCAAAGTTTGCAATAGGTTTCAATATAAAATCAATAAAAATAATTGGTCTAATTTTGTCAATTGCCATAATTATTAACGTCGGCTGTTCACCGAGCACTGTACGCACGTGGTCTTTGACTCTGACCACACCTGCACGGAAGGTCATTGTCTGCTGTGGAGGGACGAGCAAGGAGCCTCTGAGAAGGGCCGTGAGTTGCCCACCGGCACACGGCCGGACTCAGGGCCGGGCTGTGGCAGGCACGTTCTCCAGAGCTTTCCAAACGCAAGGGCTTGACCAGTGCGAGGCCGGCCGTTTGGAGGGAGGGGTGGGCGTGGCCGTGGAGGAGCCCCACTCAGGTCCCAGCCCCCCAAGCCCTTGGCAGAATCCATCCTTCTCTGCGCCTCGGTTTCCTGTCTGTTGAACGGGGATCTTGCAGCTTCTGGTAAGTTCTCACATCAGTGTGATCCTGCAAGCCTTGTGACGAAACGGCACCTCTGAACTTCTTAGCAGATGGCAGCGAGATCTCAGCCTTTGCCCAGGGGACGGAGTCTGGGACACTCAGGACGTCCAAGGGCGGAAAAGGTGGCCCTTTCCGTTCATTTATTGGTGGCAGCCAGGCTGTGAATGGCAGACGTGGAATTCAGACAGCGGATGAGGAAGTCACGGTGCCTGCTACAGCCGCCGAGTCACCGCGGCCAGTGGGGGGCTTGAGTACCAGCCCTACTCGAGAATGAGGGGTGTCCGGCCGTGGGCACCCAGGGGAGGTCATGAAGGTCAGAGTCAGACCCTCTTCTCCGGGCCTTTGTCCCTTTTGGAACCTGAGGCCAGGCGCTGAGGCTGGGGCTGGGCTCCAGGGTGAGGAGCAGGGAGCAGCGGGCGGGCAGCCCGCCTGGGGGCGTGGATGTCGGGCCTTGGCATGCGGGTGGCTGTCCCCAGCTGCCGGGCAGCCAGACGGGAGCCGTGCCCGATGCTCGTGCCCACCCGGCTTCCCACTGGGCCTGTAAACCCTCCTGCTCCCGACGTGTGGACTTCTTTCTGTGAGATGCCACCTTCGAGAGTCCTTGCCTGTGGCCACTGGCTTGGCCTGCCTGACCTCTGGCCTCACCCCTGCCAGCCGTGCTTGGAGCTGGGCCCGCGTCGCGGCCTGCTGGGACGCCTGCCCTGCGCCTCCGGACGGGAGCTGCCCGAGTTCTCCAGGCCTTCGGGCGGCAGAGTCTGGCACAGAGCAGGCACCCTGTGACTGTCCTCCGGCCGCGTCCTGGGACCTCCACAGCCCTGCCCTGCCTTGCATGCTGGTCACGTAGCCACCCATCTAGTCCTGTGAATGGCCTTGTCCGCTCTCTGTCCCTCCCACACTCCTCTCGTCCGGCAGTGACTCCCAGTGGCTCTGCTTTCAGAATCTGCCCAGGATCGCACCCCTCCCCACCCCTGCACGGCCCCCACCCGTGCCACCAGCTCTCTCTGTATCACGGCCTTAGGAATGGTCTCCCTGCTCTACTCTTAGCCACAGGGATCATGAGAAAACCCAAGTCAGCCCTCGTTCCTCTCTGCTCAGCACCTGCCACGGCTCCTGCCTCCACCAGGCCCTGAGTAATCTGTCCCCGTCACCGCTCTGACCTTACCTCTTACTTCTCTGCCTTCTGCTCTGTCTACTATTTCCTACCAGCATGGGAGAGACAAGAGGGGGCAAGAATCTCTGTTCCGTTCTGATGTGTCCCGAGGGCGCGGAACACTTCCTGGCGATAGCAGGTGCTCCGGAATCATTCAGGAATGAATAGTGAATGATCCGAGGTACGTAGGGCTGTTGTCATTTTACAGGAGAGTAAATCGAGGCACAGGGAGATGAAGCAACCCAAGGTGCCACGAGTCCTGAATGGCAGACGTGGGATTCAGACAGGCAGGCTCGTTTTAAAGTCTGTGGTTTTAATCCCTAAGCTCTACTGACTGTCTACTTGAATACTGGTCACTTAGCGAATCAGACAGCCTTTCTAGATTCTTCTTGCAGCCTATGCACTAGATCACCAAACTTCTTCTTGCCTTCGATTCTCTTTCCCACCTCCATTCTTTGGCCATGCAGTTGCATCTTATTAGGGTGGTCTTTCTTGTACAGAACTCCTGTTCATTCCTCAAAACCCAAGCTATCTTGTTCTCCCACTAATTTCTCTCTCTTCCTCGCATGCATTGCTCTGTGGACAGACCTTGGCCGGGTTCCTTCGAATCCACCTATTTATGTGCCTTTCTGAATCTTTGTTTAGTTTGAGTCTCTTCAGGGCAGGGGCCTTGTTTTATTTTCTCTGTCTCACACGTCAGGGGCCTAATAAATGTTCGTGGAATGTGTGACTCACAGGGTTTCCGGCACATACCTCCTGCCACGTGAGTACAAGCATATTCAACCCTGTTTATGATGAACCTTCATCTAACACTGTCTATGTTTCACAGAGAGAACAATGGGCCCACGTCAGAACGAAAGCTAATAAAATCACATCTAGTGATGACGCTTCACGTCATTCACTTAGAGGGAAATGCTTCTGGTAGAACGCTGCTCTGTCTTTGGTGCGTAAAATGCGAACATTTAATGTTACCTGATGCAAATTTCCATTGGATCTCCAGGATCAAAATATATTGTGAGGGCTGTAAAACTAATTGGCCGTAAGCAAAGGCTACATGGTTCGGGGATAAAAGGGACATTAATGTCCCACTGGGGTAAAAACAAATCCTGGCGGTCAAAAAGTGCATAAACTTCCATGGAAAGGCGTTAACCAAGGGTCATGAGGTGTGGACGTTGAGTAGCAAAGCCGTTTCTCCTATGTGAGGATTTGACCTTGGGTGAACTTTCCAGCTATTTCCCTGGGAACAGATCAAAGCAGGAGATCACTTCTGTCGCCGGGCGGTGCTGCATATGGTAAAACGCCCCCTGGTTGGTAGACCGGATCTGGACAGGCTGCGGCTCCAAATGGGCCCCGCTGCGGGGCTCTCGTGTTGGCCATGTCCTTGCCAGGAGTGCGGACACTCTGCTGATTGGATTATTTGTAGAACCGTTGGCTCCCACGGGGCAGGCAGCTTTCATGCCGGCGCAGCTCCCGCACCTGCGTGGTGTGGATCTCATCGCCTTGCCCCTGCGTGGTTACCGAGGGGTGGGGGTGACCATGGACATGGCCCCCAGGTGGCTGTGGGGGCCGCCACAGACGGGGGAACGCTCGATACTACCCTGCTGTGGGGTTGTGTTCCTGTCCTGTGCCCTGCTCAGCGGATGGTGGCCTGAGGCAGCTGTGCAATCTCAGACGCGAGTTGAACTCCAGACACCTGCGATGGTACTTGCCTAAGAACTCAGTACCAGAGGCTCTGTGGACGTTGCTTAATAAACCCGTGGGCGTCTAAAGGACACGTGGTTTGGGTGCATGGTCCTCATGAGGCTGAAGAGCGCCCACGTTGTGTCCAGCCCCCTTTCCCCGCTGCACCCCAGAGGACAGGCAGTCCTCGCCTTGGCCAACCCTGGGGCCTAGGACTGGTAGAGACCTGTGGTTTGGGCAGTGACCCCCCCCCCCCAGCGCAGAAATAATTCCCATTCCAGGCCTTTTCTTGAACTGGGTGTGGTGAACATGCTTCTGGCTACACTGAGGGGCGTGGGGCAGGCCCGTTATCTCCCTCCCTCTGCCTGAATGGGGTTGTGGAGGGGGGATCTAGGGCCCCCCTCACCTGTGCTCGCTCCCTGCCAGTCCTGTATTGCATCGTCTTTCCCCACTCCAGCCTCCCAGTAGCCCCAAGAGGTCTGCACCCTTATGGTCTCCATTTCTCAGGTGAAGAACTAGAGGTTCAGAGACGTTAAGTAACTGACCCAAGGTTGCTCAGCAGGAAACCTGGCCCAGTGAGGACTCAGCCCCAGCCATCCAGCTCGAGAGCCTGGCTCTGAATCCCAGCACTGGGCTGACCTCCCGTTCTCTTCCAAAGCTAATTAACGTCCTGTGATTCTAAATCAACCCTGCCTTAGTAGGTGGCTCTGGGCAGTAAATTTCTAGGACACAAGATGTGCCCTTCCTTCCCTCCTTCTGCCTGATGCTGTCAGTTCCAAAAGTGCCGAAATGGGCCAGGTGTCAAATCTGGAATGGGGCCCAGACGTTAATAAGCCTTTCCTCTTCCCTCCAAGGCCTGTGTTTTGCCTTCCTCTGCGATGGCCGTGGTCTCCCTGGAGTCCCCACGTGTCTCTGGGAGACAGGCGCTGGGGTTCTAAGAGCTGGAGTGATGGGCGCGCAGGGCAGGGGCGGGCACGCCGGGAGGCCGGGTGCACCTCCTTCCACAGGGACGCTGGGCTCGGGCTCGCCCGTCGCTCTCGTCCGTCCCCAGCTTCTCTCTGGCATGGAGGTCCAGCTGCAAGGAATTTGGCCAGGAGCGGCCCCTGTGCAGGGGAGGGTTTGGCTTAGGGGAGGGAAAGGCTCTCCACTCAGTGGGGATGCAGGAGGCTGTCCCGGGGTGGGTCGCGCCCCCTCGCGGCGGGCAGGGGGAAGGGCTGGGCACCGCTTGGCCACAACCTGGAGCGCTTTCTTCTTCTTGGAGGTCCTGGAGTCTTTCGGGTTCCTTCTAAACCCGAGCTGCTGTCCCTCTAGGATTTCCTCCTGCGGCCCAAGTCTGGGACCAGGAGAGGCCAGTATGCGACCAAGGGTTACCTTCTCCATGAAGAGAGGACGTTCTGGGGAATTATTTACAAAGTAGGGACAGCCTGGGAGAACAGGCCAACCGGGGGGAACCAGGGACCCGGGGGGTTGTGTCTTCCCCCACCCCTGCCCGAATCTCTGTAGCAGCGTCTTGTAGAACAACCTCTTCCCTCTGAAAAAAGACCCCCTTTCTTGCTATTACCAGTCCATCGCAATCAATGCAAATACAAAATCCCACGGGGGATGTCAGAACTCTATAAAATGGCTGTGAAGGTTTCTGAATGCCAACCCTGGGTTCCTGCACTCTCTCGGCTGTGGTCCTGGAGCACAGGGACTGGCCATCCCTGGTAGGCCCGAAGAAAGCAGAGTTCGGAGCGCTCCACGTACCTTGTCCCTTGTCTGGTCCCTGAGTTCACTGGCACCTTAGTAGTTCTGTGGGAAAGAAACATCCTCGCCGGCTCCCACACCTGGCTGGACTTGGAAAGCGTTTCCATGGCTGGTCACAGCTCCTCCCGTACCTCAGGGTGAGCTTCGAGAAACTCTTCTCTGGTCGTCGAGGATGTGGAGACACCGAAATCCTTGCACACGCCTGGTGGGGATGTACAATGGCACGGCCACTGCGGAAAGCAGCCTGGCGCTTCCTCAGAGTCCAACGTAGAATCACCACACCATCCGGCAGTCCCGCCTCTGGACCCGTACCCCACATCACTGACAGCGGCGATCTGAACAAGATATCTGCACACCCACGTTCACAGCATTATCCACAACAGCCAAAACGTGGAAGCGGCCCAAGCGTCCACCGTGGTCTCCCCATGCCACGGAATATTATTCAGGCTTAAAAAGCAAGGACATTCTGGCACGTGCCGTGGCAGGGATGAACCTTGGCTCAGTGAGATGAGCAGTCACAAGGGGCGAGGAGGCCCCGAGAGGAGTCAGATCCACAGAGACAGGAAGTAGGAGGGTGGATGCCAGGGGCTGGGGGAGGGCAATGGGGTGCCCGTGTTTAATCGGGAGAGTTTCAGTGTGGGAAGATGAGAAAGTTCTGGGGATGGTTGAACAGTATTCCTGTACTTAATGCCACTGAACTCTATGCTTAAAATGGCAGATTTCTTACCGGGCATCTTGTAACCATGATAAGAAGGAAAGGAAAGGAGAGGAGAGGAGGGGAGAGGAGGGGAGGGGAGGGAAGGGGAGGAGAGGAAAAAAAAGAAAGAGAGAAAGAAAGAAAAAGAAAGGTAGAAAGAAAGAGAAAGGTAGAAAGAAAAAGTAAAGAAAAGGAAAGAGAAAGAAAATGAAAGAAAAGGAAAGAAAGAAATGAAGGAAGGTAGGAACTCCCCTGGGATTGCAGGGGTATGGGGTTGGGCAGGCTGCTCCCCCTCCCTCCCACCCCTCTGCTCAGGGGTCTCCCTCTCTGGGCAGGGTCTGGGCTTGGCTGAGGAAACAGGATCATCTCTGGAACACAATAAATTTCGAGGCCAAGCAGCGCCGGGCCCTGGGGTCCTTTAATATGAATCTGGTCACCGTGGGCACCGAGCTCCATTTTCCGGATGGCTAACTGAAGGCGACCATGCTCGTCTTGTGGCAGATGCCGGTGCGAGCAGCTCCACGAGGAGGGGGCCCGGCCCCTTAAATTCTGGCCTCGAGACACATGCTGCCCCGACGGCAGCTACGGAAGCCTGTGTGGGGCTCGGGGGGGGGGGGGGCCCACCCACTCCAGGTATCTGTCCCCAGACTCTCAGGGAGCCCGTGTTTTGTGAGCTAATTGGGGGCCTTGACCCACCGTGACATGGGGGAATGGGGTGCCAGGTGGCCAGGGTGGGCCCTCCCCCCCGGGCTTGCCCAGAAGCTTTCCTGGGTGTCTCCCAGAGGTCCTGTGAGGTGTGAGGGAGGGGTCGGTGTCCCGCGTTGCTGGCCTTGTTTTGTGCTTTCTCTGGCTCCTCCCCGATGGTCTTGAACCTGCTGTAAGAGCAGTGTCGTCCTCCGGTCCAGCCAGCTGGGCCTGCAGAGGGGCAGTGGGCCAGAGAGCAGGCAGGCCTGGGGCCCATGTGTGCCCCCAGGGGCCACTTCCGGGCGGGCCAGACCCTCTGGATTTCCCCCTTGAGATGATCCCACCTTGACCAGGTTGGGAAGGCCCTGCCTCTGCCCACAGGGCCTGAGACAGGGCTCAGGGGCAGAAGCCCCTGGGTGATGTCTCACTGAGGGCTTCCTATGGTGTTGACATCCCAGGGTCCTTGCGGTGGCCAATCCTGGGGCGTGGTCGCGAGCAGGACCCCAGGGGCGCACACTCTGGGCTCATCCTGGCCTCCCTGGCTCCCCGGACTCATCACCACCCCTCTCTGCTCCTTCCTTTCCCCACCGAAGAGTGGGGTAAGCAGCTCACAGTGTCGTTTTGAGAAAGAACCGTGGAATCGGGCCTGCAGAGCCTTCCCGTATGCTGGCCATGAACAGCAGCAGGAGTTTGGCTGAAAAGCCCCATCCATGCAGATCCAGATGAAGGGACGTGTGAGGAGCGGTTCGGCCAGACGGTGAACGAGGGTGCTGGAGCCGTACGTCCCAGGATGTGGGCATCGCCCTACACACCTGGAGAGCAGGGGAGCTCTCTGCCAAGGGCTGAGATGTGACGCAGAGCATTTCAGGGGGGCTGCTTTTCCGGGGAACTGCTCCTGAGGTCACAACATCACCCAGAGGGTGTCAGCCGGCTTTCGCTGTAAGGCCGTACCTGGCTTCAGACCAGAATATCGGCTTGGTTCTCAGTCATTGGCTTCCACAGGTGATTATTAGGGCGTCCTCCTTCTTAGGCACCAGATGTTGGCGAGAAGCCACCTTTATCCAGATGTTTTCCAAGCTTGAGATGGAAGGACGGGCAGGAGCTGAGCAGTGCTGTCCCTTTGGGAGGGCCGGTGTGCTTCAGGCCCCTCCCCTACCCCCACCCCGGCCAGGTTCTCTCATCCACAGACACATTACATCCTCCAGGTCAAGTCTCCCAGCTGTTTCAAGCGAGCTCGGCGTTACTGGAATAAGCCATGAGCAGCTCCAGGGGCCTTGCTGAAACGAATGATAATCTTTGGACAGAGAAGTGTCATGTCCCTCCTTGTGAAGGGGGCCGGCCCTCTCTGAGAGCCATATGACTGGCATGGACAGTCCCCCGGGCCAGGCGGGTCCCACAGTGGTGCCCAGGCCCTGGGCAAGCACTGGTGCCGCTGCCCGAGCAGAAAGCAGTTGGCAGTGTCTGCTTGCTGTGGAATTATTGAACATCTTCATGAGGCCATTTTTCACGTCCTCCGCCGGTTCCCCAGGGCCCGCCGATGGGGCGGGCAGTTGGTGAGGTTGTACTGAATATTAATGAGGCAACATTAGGTCTGGTGTGTCTGCTTAATGTCACTTCCAACGGGGCAGGGCGCTGGGTTGGGGGGGCACTTCCTCAAAGGCCACGTGGTTATGCCATCTTGGCATCACTGGGCAGTTTTCCAGTTTGGGGAAGTCCCTGGGGGTCTCGGGGTGGGGGTGGAGTGGCTTCCATCGCTGTGAGCAACTCCAGGGAGGAGTTTCTGCACCTGGACAACGTGGGCGCCATGACCGTGTGTTGAGTGATGCATTCTGGAGTCTGCTGATGATCGATGATCGGCTTCCTCTTGCTGGGGAGCCTGGATGCAGGTGTTGCGAATGCCACCCAGTTCAGAAGTGCTTAGGTCCAGTGCTGATTGGACAGGCATGGAGGTGCCCATGTTCTGCCCTCTTTTGGGCCTTGGGGTCCCTCCTGGCGGTTTCTGGGGGGAATGCTCTGGAAAGTAGGGTAAATGTAGAGATGAAATGTGGTACATCGATACCATGGAACACTCCTCAGCCCTGAAAAAGGAAGGACCATCCTATGTCATGGATGACTTTTGAAAACCTTACACTCCATGAAAGACGCCAGTCACACGAGACCACGTCTCTTAGGGCTCCGTCCTATGAAAGTTCAGATGAGGCAAGGCTGTAGAGACCGAAGTAGGTTCGTGGTTTCCAGGGACTGGTGATGGGAACGGGATGGGCTGCATGTAATTAGGCACGGGGGGTCTTATTGGAGCAAGAGAATGTTTTAAAACTGATTTATGTGGGCGGTTGCACCACTCGGTAATGTTCCTAACAATCACTGAAGTGTGAAACAAAGCAAACCAACCAGCCAACCAGCTGAGTCACTGTCACTCAGTTTGGGTTGGAAACATAAAGACGATCACTAGGAACAACATGACGATTATCTTTAGTTGTCCGTAATGTGGGAGAACTTGCCCCTGTGCTCTTCTCCTGGGCGAATACTTTGTCACCACACTGAGCTCACTTTGTCGGTGACATCTTAGAGTTCCTTTCGTTTGCTTACTTCCGGATATGCTGTGTCTGTCGTCAACTATTCTAGGTTGAGACCACCCAAAGGCCCCAGGAAAACTTTGGGAAGAGGCTGGAGGAAGCAAAGTTAAGTGCGTGTGCGCTCATGAACTCGGGTTTTGAGTCTCTGAGAGGAAGGGATGCACCTGCGTGTCAGACGCATGCATCCGTCCACCTGGACACTCTCTGCTCGCTCCCCTCCACCATGCTCTGTGCTCAGGAAGGACACCCTCTGTCACTGGCTCCCGTGCCCCCTGGCCCTCTGTTGGGCTCACCCTGGGAGGCAGGGGTGCCAGATCAGCGGGCGGGAGGGAAAAAGGCCAGAGTATTCATTCTGCTGGGTCAGGGGTAGGCTGTGGCTGTGTCCCTCTGTGGACAGCCACAGCCCCTGCGGAGAGGGTCTCCCTTGCAAACATGTCAGACTCTGTAAATGCTCCCTCCCCTGCCTCTTAGGACAAGGGGCTTAGCAGCTCCCAGCAGGGGGGAGCTGCATCATCTCTGGTTGGCTCCCCTAACCCGAGCCATTCACAGAGCTTGCTCCAGTGACCCCTTTTGAGAGCCTTCTGTTCCCTGGTGGGTACCATACCCTAAACGTGTTTGGCCTTGTGTTTCTCCTGGAGGTCAGATGGGCCAGCGGTGTGTAGGACTTCCGTTTGGGAAAGGTCATTCTACAGCAGCATCCAAGTGGCCACATCATTTCCCATGTCACGCGCATGATAGCGTTATATATTTTATCTGCTGATGCTGAACAGCTGGTCGCTGCCAATATTTTTTCTTGCATCTTTGTGCAATGATTATGTGCGTTGGATAGATTCCTAGAATGTCTGAAGGAATGCCCACTTCAGTGTATTTCCAGGAGATATTGGACAGAGCTCTCGAAGGTGGCCCAGGTCCAGGGGTGTGACTCTGCCACTGCAAGGCATGGTCCCTTGGCCCCAGCGTTGTGGACATTTATGAATCCTTAGGAAAACAGGCTCCCACCGTGAGCACTGAGAAAAGCAGTTTGGTTTGGGGACCTCTTTATTCCGGGGCTTTGATGATGCCTGTTCCGTGAGCTCACAAGAAGTCTCTGCCTTGAGTGCCCTGTGCCAGAAATCACCGGGGTTTTGGAGACGCCTGGTGAAGCCCAGGTGGAGACAGGCTCACACTCCAGCCACGTGGCGCTGGCGGTCCAGGGCCCCCTCTGAGCCCCGAGACTTGTGGGATTGTGGAGCCAATTGAAATGGATGGACCATGCAAAGCCCTCTGCCCAGCCGTCCCGGATGCAAGATACGAGGGTCGCGTCTGTGCCTTTTCGGAGCTGTCGACACGTCCACATCTCTGTGCTGCTGACAGTGTTTCTAACATACCGGCTTTTCACTATCTGTGTGGCTTTGCCACCCCTGCCCCAGCCTCAAAGAGGCATCTGTCAACGCCCTCACGTGTGCAAAACGCTCCGCCTGCTCTCATGATTTGGAAGCCATCGGGATTCAAATAATTTTAAAATAAGAATCTTGCCGTTTGCTGTCCTTTGCTTTTCCGAGGGAGCCCAAGGATGATCTTCACAATTACCTCCAAGTTGCCCGGTGGGATCGTTGTCACCGTGTGTGTGTGTGTGTGTGTGTGTCCAGAGCACAGGCCCCGGTGGTTCTTTTGGTTGGAGCTGATGGGTTATTCTAATTGACTCGATGTCCTTGTTGATTTAATCGGGCGGCAGCGTATGGCCCGCTCTTTCCTCCGGGCACGTCCGAGGGCCGGCCCTTCTCTACCTTGGCCGATGGCTTACTTTGGAATCTCTTTCATTCCCCAGGTTGAGGGTTTTCTTTCCTCTTTCCCCACTCGCTTCTGTCTTATGTGGCATGGGAGCCTTTCCTGAGGACTGTCTCTCAGGGACGAAGGCCATACTGCCTGCTCTGTCGGCGCAAATGGAAGTCACGGGCAAGTCAGGAGTCACGGTGAACCAGGAGCTGAGCCCCGGCCATCTCCTCGCCCTCGCAAGGCATCCCCGAACATTCTGTAGGCACTCCCTCGTTCCTCCCCCAGCCCTCACGCGTGTCCTGGGGCTACTCCATGCCAGACACTGGGGTCACAGTGGAGTGAGATACCCATCCGTTCGCTCAACGACAGAGTCTGCTCTTGCAAGTGTGAGCAGAGAAGTAGGTTGTTGAAGGATGTCGGGTGCTCTGTCCCAGCCCGGAGGCCCAGAGAGTCTGGCTGTATGGTCAGGAGCAGCACCCAAAGGAGACGGCCAGTCTGCTCCCCAGGAACCCTGCCCTACTGGACCCCAGCTGTGCCGCCAGGCCCCGGCCCCAGCTGTCTCCCCTGTCACGTTCTCTCCTCTTGCCGGGATGGATTCCTCACCTTGCAGGTGCTTCCGGCCCAGTCCCTGCACAGGCGTGCGGTGGGGTCTCTGAGAGCGAGTTTCTCATTTATGCCTCAGAGAGGAGAAGGCTGACAAGGAGAGGAGTTGCCCGGAACTTGGCAACGAGGTCACGACCAAAAGTCACAACTGAGGTTTGGTGCGGCAAACAGGGCACACAGAGCTGACGAACGGCCCTTGGCAAATGTGGTGTGGGCAGCAGAGAGCCAAGGGGGATATGCGTTTATGCATCCTCTGAGGAAGGCTTGTGTGGGGACATCAGGGCACAGAGCATACAGGTAACCACATAGTCCCCCTTACCTGGGGCCAGGGGAGGGTGGGGCTTTGCAAAATGAGCCATTGCAAGTGCAAAACGAGATGTTTGCAGTTGTGTAAAGAGGTCCTTGACTTCTTTTCTAATCAAGGAAATGAAAGATGAAGGATATTGACTGAGAATACCTGCGGGGGCAAGAGAAACAAGGCTTGTTTGCCTTTTCCTCCTCACGTTCCACTCAGGGCTACTCTGTGGCCCTGCCTCCTTGCTTCAGGTGTCTACTTGTGAGCTGTCTCACCTGCCAGAATGTCGTTCCCATGAAGGAGGAAGCTCTTTTCACCACTATATCCCCAGTACTGACGCTGTCTGACTCGGGCACTCCATAAATATTTGTTCTATCTCATAAAGTGAGGGGGAAACGCAGAATGAAGACAAGACGAACTCTGAGAGAGGACTTTGGCAGATCCGGGATTTGGGGCTATTTGGCGGTAGGCAGGCGGAGGGTCCAGCACAGCAAAGGCGGGAGGGGTCACAGCACCTGGGTCAGGGGTCCTGGATCTTGCCCACAGGCTATGGGGAGTGAGAGCCTAGACTGAGCCCAGTGGACGGGGCTGGAGTGGAGGATATTGCGGCAGGAGGAGGCCCAGGGGAGGGATGGTGGGATCTGGGCTCTGGGTGGAGGGAGGGTCTTAGATGAGATTTGGGGGAGGGAGCATTGACACGGCTTGCGAGTGTGGGAGTCCGTGATGATGCTGGTCCCCAGTTTGGGGGGTGCCTGGGGGTGGGGCGGGGTGATGGCCATTCCTGAGACAGCCCGGGTGTCGGTTTGTTTTCCAACCAGCCATCGCTTACGGCTTTATGTTCTCCGTCCCACCCTGGGCGGCATCGGTCACTTTAATCTGCTGTCTCGTAATTACTAAATGTGCCAACTGATTGGATTTGATCAGGTTTAATAGGATCTTTTATGGCTGAATATTTGACTCAAGGTGAAGGACATGAAGTTTTAAAAGAGCCCTGGGTGAAATCCTTCCCCCATGCTCACGCGGATCAAGAGTAAGGGTAACAAGCCGACCCTCTGATTCATGTGGAATTGCAAGGGGCCCAGGAGAGCTGCAGCGATCCTGGAAAAGAAGCAAAGGAAGAGGACCCACACTCCCCGGTTTCAAAACTCACTACAAAGCAGCAGTAGTTTAGACTGTATGGTACTGGCACCAGCATAAACGTATAGATCCGTGGAACGGAATTCAGAGTCCAGAAATAAATGCATAAATCTGTGGCCAACTGTTTTCCACAGGGTGCTGAGATCATTCAGTGGGAGAAAGGACAGTCTTTCCAACAGATGGTGCAGGGACAACTGGATCTCCACATGCTAAAGAATGAAGTTGGATCCCTACCTCACGCCATAAACAAATACTACCTCAAAGTGATCCGAAACCTGAATGTAAGAGCTCAAACTTTACCAGAAAGAAAAAAAAGAAAGAAAACCCAAAAGAAAACGTATGGGGTAGATCTGTGTGACCTTAGTTTTGGCATTCTTTAAAAAAAATTTTTTTAATGTTTATTTATCTTTGAGAGAGAGAGAGAGAGAGACAGAGTGTGAGTGGGGGAGGGGCAGAGAGAGAGGGGGACACAGAATCCGAAGTAGGCTCCAGGCTCTCAGCTGTCAGCACAGAGCCCTATGCGGGGCTCAAACTCACAAACTTTGAGATCATGACCTGAGAAGTCAGACACTCAACTGACTGAGCCACCCAGGTGCCCCAAGGACTCTTATATATGATACTAAAAGCATGAGCAGCTAAAGAAAAATAGATAAATTTAATCGAACTCCATCAATATAAAGAAAAACTTTTGTGCTTCAAAGAACCCTACCAAGAAGGTGAGAAGACAATACACAGAATGGAAGAAAATATTCAATTATAGATCTCATAAAAGAGTTGTATGTGGGATATATAAAGAGCTCTTACAATTCAATAATAAAAAGACATGTAACCTAACTAAAAAGTAAGCAAAGCAATAACAAAAAACCCAAATAATCCATTTGTAAAATGGGCTAAAGACGTGAATAGACATTTCTCTAAGCAGAATACGTAGCCAATAAGCACAGGAGAAGATGTCTGACATCATTAGCATCAGGGAAATGCAAATCCAAACTGCAATGAGACACGACCTCACACCAAATAGAATGGCTCTAATCAAAAGGACAGGCTCAGGTGTTGGTGGGTATGTGGAAATTCCTTACACTGCGGGTGGGAATGTAAAATGGTGCCACCACCCCACAAAGCAGCCTGGCAGCTCCTCAAGCAGTTAACATAGGGTTATGTGGCCCGGCAATTTCACTCCTAGGTATAGACCCAAGACGAATGAACCCTATGTCCACATGAAAACTTGTACACAAATGTTCACACCAGTGTTATTCAGAGCAGTCAAAGCATGGAAACAACTCCCGTGTCCATGATGAGTGATGGATGAACAGATAGAAGAAGATGACCTGTCCATACGACGGAATATTATTCAGCCTTGGAAAGGAGTGGGGTGCTAGCGTGTGCCTAGAAAGCATGATGCCAAGGGAAAGTAGCCAGACACGAAAGTCCACGTGTGACCACTTGTATATGGAATGTTCGGTGGCAAATCTGTAGAGACAGAGGTAGACTGGTGTTTCCCAGGGGGAAATGGGGGGAATAGAGGGTTTCTTTTTGAGATGATGAAAGTGTTCTAAAATTTTGGCAATGGTTGCACAATTCTGTATCAACCAAGTACCACTAACTTTTACCCTTTATTTCATTTTTAAATTTTAATGTTTATTTTTGAGAGAGAGAGAGACAGAATGTGAGCGGGGGAGGGGCAGAGAGAGAGGGAGACACAGAATCCGAAGCAGGCTCCAGGCTCTGAGCTGTCAGCACAGAGCCCGACATGGGGCTCGAACCCACGAACTGCGAGATCATGACCTGAACCGAAGGCAGACGCTCAACCGACTGAGCCACCCAGGCGCCCCTGACATTTTAAATGGGTGAATTGTATAGTATGTGAATTACACTTGAATAAAGCTTTTTTTTTTTTTTTTTTTTTTTT